>JAHBCN010001180.1:0-127730 GCA_019359885.1 Listronotus oregonensis
ACTTTGATATTATTTTTTGGGGGGACAAGAAAAAAACCCCCAAAAGGATTGTAAGACAAAATTCCCGAGTTTTTTTTTGGTTAAATTTTAAAAAAAAAGGAAAAGGGAAAAAATAATAAAAATTTTTAAATTTTTTAAGGGGTTGGACAAATTTTAAAATTTTTAAAGTTATATAAGTAATGTTTTTGTTTTAGGAAAAAAAAAAAAAAAAAAAAAAACCCAAAAAACCTAATTTTCTAATTGTTTCTTTAAGGTTAAGAAAGGTTTTTTTTTTAAAAGATTTGTGGGCCATATGTATTTTTTAGGGTTTTTAAAAGGGGTTTTTAAAAAAAACATATTTAAGGGGGGATATTAGTAATTTTTAAAAAAAAGGGTTTTTTAAAAAAATGTAAATTTGAAAAATTTTTTTAAAAAAGATGCTCTCTTGTCAGATGTTTTTTTGACAATTGTCTTTTTTAAAAAAACATTATTTTTGACATATTTTTTTAACAAAAAATTTTTTTGACGATACCATTTTTAAAAAAATTTTTTTTTGGGGGTTAAAATTTTTTTACCAGTTGAAATTTTTTGTAACATCATTTATTAAAAAAGGGGGAAAAGTCTTATATTTACAAAAAAAAAAATTTAAAAAAAAAAAAGAAAGGGTTGTTTGAAGAAACACATTTTTAAATCATATTTATAACAAAGGATATGTCACTATTTTAATGTAAATTGTTTTTAAAAATTTTTCTTTTAAAGCCTGGGCCCCAAAAAAAAATTTTTTATTTTAAAGAATTTCCCCAGCCCCCCCGGGTTTTTAAAAAAAATGGGAAAAACCCCCCCTTTTTAAAATTTTTTTAGACTTTTTTCCCCAAAAAATATTGTCAATTTATGACAACTATTAAGATGAAAAAAAAAAATAAAAAAATTAGTAAAAAAAAAAAAAATTTTTTTAATATTTAGATCTTACTTTAAAATCCCAGGGAAAAAAATAAGATAAAAAATTATTTTTTAAAAGGTTATTTTTTTTTAGACACAGATTAATGGCAAATATGAAAAAAAGTAAATGATATTTAAAAAAACCCCAAAATTAAATTTTTTAAAGGGGTTTTTTTAAAAATTGGGGTTTTCAACTTTTTTATTTATTAAACTATTTATTTTTTTTTTTCATTTGGAAACCCGAAACTCTAAAATATCATACCATTTTAAAAAATAGTTTATGTTTATAAGGATTTTGTTTTTTTAAAAATTTTAAAAAAAAAGTTTAAAATAGGAAAAATTTTTTTTTTCTTTTGGGGCCAATTTTTGTAGGATTTTTTAAAAATTAATTTAAAAGGTTTCCCCCTATTTTTAAAGAGTTTAAAAACTTTTTAGAAAAAGAAAATCTGTCGCCCAAAAAATTTTTTTTAAAAAAAGTTTTTTTTTGCTTTTATTTATATTAACCCCAAAATTAAACGGGTTAAAAAAACAAGGGTTAAACTAAAAAATTTTAATAAGTTAAAAAATTTCCCCAAGAAATTTTTTTTTACTTTTTAAAAAACTTATAAGCCCCTTTTTGGGTATTCTAATCAACTTTGTGAACAGGAAAAAAAATTAAAAAAAGAATGGATGTTAAAATCAAATATTACCAAAAAAAATTAAATTTTTCAATTAACTTTTAAAAAAGGGGAAAACCCCTTTTTAAAAAAGTATAAATTTAATAAAAAAAAATTTTCAGTTTTGAAAAACAAATTTTAAAAAACCCCGGGTTTTTTTAAATGATACATAATGCATTCATGATTTTCTGTTCTGAAAAGTAGCACCGATAATGGTTATAATATTAAAAGTGTTTCAAAAAGGTTTTAAAAAATAAAAATTTTGCATAAAATAAAAGTTTTTTTATTTATTATTTTTAAGTTCAATATCGAAACCTTTCATTAAAAATTTTGGGGTCCTATTTTTGGGTAAATTTTTGTGGGAAGGGGAAGTTTCCCCAAAAATTTATATACATCCAGATCTACATGCTTAGGCAATTTTCTGCTTGTCAATTTTTTTTCGTATCATCAAAATGATTGTTACTAGGACAATGATTTTAATAGAAGTGTAAAATATTAATATGGCTCACTATAGATCCTTTTTTAATACACCCAGTGGAGCTTGAAAGTTTCAGCAATGGTAAAAAAGTTTCTTATTACCTTTTGAAATTATTATATTTAATTCCATTAAACCACTTGCTAAACAAAAATAGAAGTTAATCTCAATTATTTTTTTTTTTTTGGGGTTTTTTACTCAAAATTTTAAAGTAAAGTTTAAAGACCATATGTTTTTTCTTTTTTCCCAACCATTTTTTTGTTTCATCTTTTTTAAATTTCTAATCCGATAAAAATTTTAAATGGGGGTAAAATTACTTTAGATCCACTTTTTGAATACACCAGTGGAGCTAGAAACTTTTAAAAAAAAATCTTTTGGATTAGGCCTAAACATATTAAAATTAGAACTAAACAAAACATTTTTGGCAAAAGGCCAATTTACATTAAAACAGTGTCATATCCTTTTAAAAGTTTTACAAAAACCTAAAATTGTCGATATTTTCCTAAAATCTAACAATACTTGGGAAAAGTGACTGACAAAATGATATTATTTCAAATAAAAAACCCTACTGGTAAAAATATCTGTCGCCTCAAATATTGTGTTTTAGAAAGCGGGTATATGAAAAAGATTCTCGAGGGAAACGCAGTGATTTGGACAGTGGAAAACTGAGTGCAACCGACCCCAGGGACTGTCAAACACCCTCTAGGACAAGTTATTGAATATTCTTGTCTATTCTGATAAAATCGGTTTCGATATCGTCTTTATGCAAAGAATATCTTGTTATGCGTAGAATTATTTATGAGAGTTGGGAAAAAACAAAAATATGCAGCGGGTTTTTAAAAATGAAAAAAAAAAACTTTTTTGTAACTTTGGCGCCAGAAATGGGGGGAAATAGGCAATTAAAAATGTTTTACTTGAAATGATATACAAAATTATAAGAAGTATAGTTTATAAAAAAAAAATTTTTTAAGTTTATTTTTTAATAGTGCAGTTTTGCGATAAAGGAAAAAAATATAATTTGGGGAAATATGGTCATAATATAAAAAAAAAATTTTTACCCCTTCAAAAAAACCCAAAAAAACAGCTGTAAAATTTATTCCATAAAGCCTCCCCCTTTTTAGATTTCCCCGTTATTTTGCTTCACCAGGGTTTTTGGGATCTTTTTCCCCCCGGAAGGGTGGTTTTTGGGATAGGGGGAAATTTTTTCCCCAAAATTTAAAAAAATTGAATCGGGGCCCCAACCCCCAAAAAACAAACGAAATAAAATTTTTTTATATGTTTGGGGATTTTCTTTCACCCAATATGGTTATTCTCATTTTGTTTTTTGAAATTTCCTTTTTTAGGTGAAAGTCTATTTAAGAACTTTCATATTAGAATTACCTCAATTAGGTTTAATTGTTCGGTATTATAGAACCTCACATTTTCCCCCTTTACTTCCTTTTGTAATCTTGAAAGCCCTTATTTTGTTACCCTTTGGATGTTTTTTTTTCTCTTTAAATTTTTAGTGTGTTGCGTTATTTTATTGTCTTTTGGTGTTTAAAGCGGGGTTTAAATTTTCTTATTTATTTTGTGTATGTTTTTGCTTATTTTCTGGGAATGTTAATTCAAGTTCATTTCCTCTATGTTGAATTTTAAATTTTTTAAATTCTTTTAAAAAACCCTTTTTTGGACCTTATTTCGTTTGCAGTTAAAAAATTTTTTTTTTCTTGACAAGTTTTGCCCCTTTTTAAATTTTTGGTTTGGGGGGAAATTGTAGCTCAAAAAAAACCCGGGGCCCCGCTTCCAGACAAACCCGGTTTTTAAAACTGTTATTAATAAGATATTCTTCAAAGAAAAATTTTTAACCCTTCGTTTTAAAACCCCATTTGTTTTTTCCCTTTCCACTTTTTTTGGTTTTAAAAAATGGTTTCAAAAATTTTATGAATTAAATTAAAAAAATGTCCCCGGTTCTTTCTTTTCAAACCAAATTTAAAATTTTTGGGGCCCTTCCCCCTTTTTTTTTTAATTTTTAAATAAAGTTTAAATTCATTCAAAAATTGTTTTGTCTTTATTCAGTGCTTTGTTTTTTTTTCAAAATGCCTTTTCTTTATCTTCTTTTTAATTTTTAAAAGAAATCCTTGGACTTTTTTAAGGCTTCCTTTGTTTAGTCGAAGAAACACGTAAAAAAATTTTTTTTTTAAATTTGAAACACTTTTGGACCAATGAAAAATTTTTTATTATCAAGAAACACACGCCAACCTCGCAATTGGGATCGGGGTTGTTTTGATAAAACAGAGGGCCCTAATTTTTAAGGGTTTTTCCCCCTGTGTTTTACACAAACCAAAAACCAATTTTTTACCTTTAAGTTCTCACTCTAAATGTTCAAAACGTTCAGAAGCTCATTTTTTTGGATATTATAGGATGTTATAAAAGTTTGGGGTGGTTTTTGTTTCGGGGGTTAAAATCAATTTTTTTTTTTCCCCCCAGAATCCACGGCAGCCTGAATTATCTTCAGCGAGTTTTCCCCGAAGAACACCATCTTAAAAAAACGACATCAGCTTTTTTAAATTTAAAAAAAGGTTTTTTTTATAACCCCGGGTTTCGAGTGGAGAGTGTTCTTTTTCCCCCAAATCTTTTTTTTAAAAGTTATACCGTTACTGGTCGTCAGAGCCTCCCTTGGTTTTTTTTCAGGGGGGACCGGGTAGCCAGATAGCTAGCACACGGCATGGGGGTTTAAAGGACAGGTTTTTTTTCCCTTTCCCCTTTTTACCCCCACACACACACACAAAAAAAAAATTTTAATATTTTAAAAAAAAAAAAAAAAAAAAAATTTTTTTTTTTTTTTTTTTTTAATTTAAAAAATTTTTTCTTAAATTTAAAATTAAAAAAAAAACCAAAAAATAAAAACAAAAATCCCCAAACCCCTACTTTTTTTAAAATTTTTAGGCCCTATTTCCTTTACGTTTATTCGTATATCTATATTTCAGTGGGTTTTGACATCGGGGCGATATCTGAGAAAGATGGCCCTAATCACCTAAGAGGTAATCCCATCCGCTTGAGTTATGATATGACCGGTCAGCCTATAAAGTCGTAAATGTTGATTCAATAACCCATATTCCTGAGTTTCAGTAGTCAGAGCGGGAAAATTTCGCACCAAAAAAAAAAAATAAACGATTGCTTTTTTTCTTTTCACGAAGGATAATTAAAAAATATTATATTATTTTTTTATAAAAACTAAAAATAAATTACTTAAAATAAAACTAATAAAATTGCAGGAGTAAAAAAAATAATAGAAAGTTTTACGTCCCCTTGGGGGGGAAGTTTTTTTTTTTTTTTGGGCACCCCCAATTATTTTTTGATACTTTTTTAAAAAAAATTTTTTAAAATTAGTATTCAATTTTTCAAAAGGCCCATAAAAAAGGGGGCTTAAAAGGACCCGGATTTTTTAAAAAATTTTTTTCCGGGGAAGAATTGAAGCCCAAAAATTTGGAAACCCAAAAAAGGGGAAAAAAAAAAAAAAGGGTAACT
This sequence comes from Listronotus oregonensis, assembly GCA_019359885.1. NCBI lineage: Eukaryota > Metazoa > Arthropoda > Insecta > Coleoptera > Curculionidae > Listronotus > Listronotus oregonensis. The sequence continues at coordinate 5,557 of JAHBCN010001180.1, forward strand.
TCAAAAAAGGGTTTAAATTTTAAAAAAGGGAAAATTTTTTAAAAAACCCCCTTTTTTTTCAAGAATTTTTTTAAGTCATATAATATTTTTTTCAAAAAGCAAATTTTTCAAGAAAAAACAAAAAAACCCAATTTTTTTTCAAAGAAAAAACAGAAAAATTTAAAAATTTTTTTTTTTTTTATTTTTTTCAAATTTTAAAAAAAGTTTATAAAAAAAATTTTTTAAAAAAAAAAAAAAAACACTTTAATAAAAAAAAATTGTTTTTTATTTGGGCCAAATTTTTTTTTTAAAAAATTTTAAAAATTTTTTTTTATATTTTCTCTTATCAAAAAAAGTTTATTTAACCAATAGAGAATTTAAAAACTCTTTTTTTTTCCTATAAATTTCAGTATTTTTGGGTTTTAAAATCGGTCCCAAAAATTTCGTGGTAGTAGGTTTTTGCCGGAAAAAAAATTTAAAAATTTTTTTTTTGATCCCCCAAAATTTTTTTTGGTTCCCTTTTTCGGCCCAAAAAAAAGGGGCCAGAAAGTCTTGTTTACACCGCCAAAAATACCACTTTTTTTTAAACCCCCGTTATTAAAAAGTAATAAAGTAGGTAAAACAAAAAATTTTTCTCTGGGAAAATTTTTTAAAACATTTTTTTTGGGAAAAATTTTTAAAATCCTTTAAGTTAATCCAAAAAGTAAGTTTTAACCTATGAGCCGTAAGTTATAATGTTTGCTAGCCCCCGGGGAAGTTTATTTTGTCAAAACAGGGAATTTTTAAATGGCAATTTACCTAAAGTTTTTCCATATCTATTTTATCACATTGTATTGCTTAGTCACTTTCTAATTAAAATAATATAAAATCCTTTGCCTGTATGTGTTGGCAAATATTTTTTTTTAAAAAAACTAATATTAAGGCTTTTATAAAAGAAAAAAATTGGTGTTTTTTATTGAAATAAAAAAGCTTTTAAACATTGCTGATAATAGGTTTTAATAGGTTTGGTACACCAAAATGGGATTTATTGAGCACAAATATGTATTTAAGCCCAACAACAACCTTTTGCGTTTCTGTTATAATAGATAAGGCCATATAGATGCCTTATTTTTTACAAATACAAAAAATGTTTTAAATCCTATTTCATGTGCGTAATAGAGTGTTATGCTGACGCTTTAATGCGCACTACAGCATATTAAATGACGGTCAACCAGCTTTCAGGCGCACAGAAAGTATATTTTTTGACCACAATTTTTCTCCCTTCCTTAAATTTTAAAATTATAATAAATTCCGAATGAGGTTTCTTAGAAAAAAGGCGTTTTTAAATTTGCTATTTAAATAGATCCTTGTGCATTGTTGTACTTTGTAATTGTAATTTAGGTTACTATATAAAATATGTTTTATTTAAAGATATGATAGATATATCAGCCCCAGCAAGCTAGACAAAACAGGTTACAAAAGAAAGTTTGTTTTTAGTATTTAACAGTTAATAATTACATACATATTCTACACCACCATAATCTGAAAAGAAACTAAATTTGTAATTTAATTTACCATTAAATACTTTTGTAATTTTTTTCTCCTGGCCCCTGCGCTTGATAAGTGACTTCTTTTTTTTACATACTTATGCCCAACTTTAACAGGAGCCCTTATGATCACGGTAGTTACAGGTTTTTGTTTTTGTTTTTGAATTTCCAGTTAAATACCTGCAAAAAACATGTCTTTTGATTCATTAATATCATATAAAGAAACTGCCGTAACTATGTTTTAATTAACGATCAGATAAAAGTTTGCGTAAAAAGTAACAAAACAATTGTTTTGATTTTTCAAAAATCTTTAATATCTGACAAGGATCAAAAAACCAATTGATTCCTTTAGGTTTTTACTTTCTATATTAGGGTTATTTTTTGGTTAATTTTAAAATAGATTAGTATGTTTATTTTTCATTTCTAATGCTTTTTTGCTTAATGGGTCGTATATTTCCTTACTAATTGATTATTATTGCTTCTTTAAAAAGCTTTGTACTAGAGCAGATTTGCTGGAAATTCCCGTAACCCTTTACTTGAACTGGCAAATATTTAGGATAATGAAAATTGGTATTTATTAAAAACCTGATGTGTAAACTACTTATTGTTATGAGCAATTCATAATAATTAAAACATTTGACCCTAATTATATGTAATTATTATACATTTTACTTTATTATTTTTTATTGGCTGTTTATTTTTGTATATTTACATGCTATTTTTGACAATAACTCTTTTATATTTTATCCTATAAATATTTATAACTGTGAGTGGCACCAATAAAGTATAGGTTTATAAAATTTTCCTTTGAACTCTTACTACATTTAGCGATCGGATATGTTCGATTTGTCAGGGTCAGCCCCAGGATATCATAAACATATTACACAAATTGAGGAAAGCTTTTTCATATTGGATACATTTTTTGTTGACTCAGGAAATATTGCGGAAAATTCTTTTATAAATTGGTATGGCCCTTTTTATGGAACATTTTGTCGAAATAAATATTTGGTAATATAGACAAATATAAAATTTAAGCTATCTTAATGATTTAAATAGTAAGAAACAAAATCTTCATAATACTAATATGTTTTTTTTATTTTGGAAATTAATTTTTAAAATCAGTAATATGTACCTCAATAATGATTTAATGTAAATCACTAAATCTAAAAGAAATCATTAAATTATAGTATACCTAAATTAAAGTGAAACAATTAAAAAAAATAATACAAATATAACTTAACATACACACTGTAGTCATTTTAGTGTGCAACATAAGGGATTTTTTTATTAATTGCACAATCAAAATACAAATATTGCCAAAAGTTGTTGCATGTTTAATAATCATATTAGATGCACTTAGAACGGTTGCAAGTCAAACAGCATAAGGGTAGGTCAAAAAGTATAAAAATTGTACAAGAGTAAACTACCCTTATTTTAGTAAATTCAGCAAAATGTTATAATAAAAAAACTGTTCAGAATTAAAAGTACCAAAACATGGCTTCCTAAGATTTTTTTTTTAACAATTAAATTTTTTCTTAATTTTTTATTTTAATATTTACCCTAGACACTCTTGTAGATTTCTTAAAATCAAATTATTTTTTCCATAACTTTGTTCAAATTTAAGCATTTTTCTAATATTTACATAGATTTTTAATTTTTTAGGAAATCACAAATTTTATGTTTGTTGCAACGATATGAAACACAACTTTAAAATTTAACAAAAATTTTCTTTTAATAAGGTGAAACATTAGTAATGACAATATGCATATAAAAAACGCTATTTAAAGTGCAAAACTTTTTTAAATGTTTTGTTATTTAGGCATACGTTCTAATTGTGAACAACTTTTCCCCATAACATTTTATTGAATTTTCTAAAATAATGGTTCTTTACTCTTGTAAAAATTTTATATTTTTTGACAAGCCCTGTATGCTGTTTGACTTGCAACCAATCTAAGTGCACCTAATATGATTATTGAACATGTACCAACTTTCGAAAATATTTGAATTTTAATTGTGCCATTAATAAAAAATCCCATATACTGCACACTTAAATGACCACACTGTATAGATTACTTGAGATACTATTTTAAGCAATAAAGATTTATTTTCTGCAGGACAAAAAAAATTAAAGGTAGAGGATTAGCAAGTAAAAGACCAAATAAAACTAAACTATATTTACAAACTGAGGAATAGGGGAAAAATTAAATTTCAATCATGTTTAGTGTAAGTAACAATTTTTTAATTAGGGTAACAATTTGAATTTTAAAACGCATTTACCTTTATCCACTTTTAAAATAACTATTTAACAAACAAGTCAATTAATAAGGGCAACTAATGATTAAGGATATTTAACGCCCAAGCCTAGCGAGCGCGTTAAGACTTTATAGAGTTTATGGGGGGGGGGATTTGGGGGTGTTTTTCACCCCGCTTTCATTGCGGGAATGCTTTTTGGTTGACTTTTTTCCTTAGGTCTTCCTGAACAGATTTCACTGGGTTTCAGCTAAGAAAATTATCTTTCGTAGAATCGCTGGGTGGGGTAACAAGGGGAACTCGACTAATTGATTAATAATTTTGTTCACGTTAATGATACTCATAAATAAACGATTGTCGAAAAATAGTTTATCTCTAGTAAAATCTAACTTTTTTCGGCTTGTTTTTTTTTCATGATATTAAAAACTAATAAAAAATCATTTTATTACTATATTAAACTAAGAAACACAAGTTTTTATAATTATCAATATTGTAATATTTTAATACTTGAAACCACAACTTTATTAACTTGAACTAAACTTCAGATGATTCTAATTGTCTTCTTACTATCTTTCTTGCCAGAATGTAGAGACAGGAACCACACACGATTTAGTATTAGATAACAAATATTTTAGTAAACTCTTATTAACTAATTGTAAAAATCCTGTTATAACTTTTTTGACTGTTATACACATATTAAACGACATTTTAAATGGAAACATTAATTATAACTTAAAATGTGCCTTTCCACTTTCTTAAAGAAAACGAAAGAAATACTACACATTAGCACCATCTGTTTATTTTCTACAATCATTTAGTAATTTATGAGTTAGCTTTAAAAGCTTAGGGAAAATATTATTCCTATTTACATATTTAGGGAAATTTAGGTATGCTGATGTATGATAAAATAAGTGTGTTGTGTCTATTCTATTTTAGGATTGTTACTGTTACACAAAAGCTTGTTGAGGCACGGTTTTCAAGTTTTATGAATTGGCTTAGTTTCTTATTTTATTAGGTTTAGGTTTAATATTTTTTTATACGGGAAACTAAATTTGCTCCTTACTCTTACAATAATTTTTGTACTGGTTAGGTTATTCTTTTTTACCAGCTAAAAGATACATAAGTTAAATTAAATTGTCATTTACCTCATCTTTAATTATTATTTTAACTTAGTCTTTACTAGACGTTACTAATTATACCGATTCGACACACTTTTGCACAGTTTTCTTCTGATAAATGTCAGCCCTGTAAGGTTAGTACTAAAAGTACATTATTTAATAATACAATAAATAATGATTTTCAAAATAATCCTACTGGACACAAAATAATCTTAAGGTTTATATATTATGGAGTTCTACAATCTCAAAAGTTTTTTGCGAGATTGTTTGGGAACCTTTCGATTTTTCCAAGGAGCTCCATATTTGGCCATGAAAATATCATACCATGATAAAACATCACCTTAAATTTAAAGCAAATTTTTGCTAGCAAACCATGTAACATATTTACTTGTGCACAGCATAATTAACAGGCAGCACGATCTCTCCTTGGCGGCGCGCTTGATATTTTTAGGCAGACAAATCATATCTCAGCAAAACTTTCCCGCCAATTCATGAAAGCATGCTGCTTTCTGTTAGTTATGCTGTGATGCCAGTGTGATACCGGTATTTTATGGTTACCTAAGAAAGTGGTATTAGTTTGGTTAAAAAGTTTTTGCATAATAATTTCCTTAAAAAAATTAACAAATTTTGCAAATTGTAGTGTAGAGTACATAGTATTCATCATAATTTTTTTACCTATACTGGAGATCTTAATCTTTCAATATATTTAAAAAAAATGAAATTTGCTTTTTGGGCGACCTTAGCAATTGTTTAAGGTAATAAAAAAATTTGCTTCTGTACAAATTGACAATATGAAATTATTATCCTATTTTTATTCATATTTTAATAATAGGCTAACTTTGAACCAAAATAAAAAAGTATGTCTTTATTTATTTGTTACAAAAATAATTTAAAAAATTATTGCTATTAGCAATTGTACAGGGTGTCCGAAACTTGAGCCTCATCACTGGGATCTGGAAAACTTGAAGAGATACAAGGTCGGTTAAATGGAGGCAAAGTTGCGCAATTTGATGTTGACTAAAATGACACCTTAAAAGTTTAAAATGTTTAAATACCTTTGAAGAATTTTGGAAAAAAACGACTACAACTTACATTTATATGGCTACTTTTTCTGTTCTACAAAACAGTGTTACTAGATTTACACACCGACGTTTCGTCTTTGAGCTGCTATCATCAACTTTGTTTTTTAAATAAGGCCCTGGATTTTTATTACGGATTTTAAGAGCTTTTAAGATCCCAGATCTAATTAAGTATCGGACTTATTTAAAAATATAATTATAATGTTTTTCTACCCAAAATCTATTATCTGTCTCCCTCTCTAACACATGATTTCTTACGGAAATTTTCATTAACATGAATTTTTTGAATAAGTGCGATACATTATTGATTTTAAGCCTTAGAAGCCCTTAAAATCTAAATAAAAAATCCAGGGCCGTATTTAAAAAGACAAAGTTAATGATGGCAGCTCAAAGACAAAACTTCGGTATGTAAATCCAATAATACTGTCCTGTAAAACAAAAAAAGTAGCAATAAGAATGTAAAATTTATTTTGTTATATCTATTCAAATAGTCATAAAAAAATAAAATCGCGAATTTTCGTTTTTTTCCAAAGTCTTCGGAAGTATTCGAAATTTTTAAACTTTTAATGTGACATTTTGATCAGCATCAAATTGTGCTTTGCCCTCATTTAACCAACCTCGTATCTTTTCATGTTTCCGATATTCCAGTGATGAGGCTTGAATTTGGGACACCCTGTATATGACATTAAAAAATGCTGGGAGTACCCAAATAATCCAATTTTTTTTTTAATTTGAGAGCTTAAGATCTCTAGTAAGTGTGATAGAAAATTCAAATATCTAGGTTTAATATTCGGGACTCTACCCAGTTTGCAAAATTGTCTATTTTTTTAAACGAAATTGGATTGCAAAATAATTGTGCAAAAACAACTATTAACCGTATTTCAACGAAATTTAGAACGGTGTTTCATCTGGCCAAATATAGAAGTCCTCTGGGTCCAAAAAATTCATGCAAAAGCTACCTTTTTTGGCCTTGTTCTTTTGTTTATTGCTATTTTGCAACAGGCGAAATAAACTTTGCGTTGTAACTAATACTATCTTGTAGGTTATACTTATTTTTCCACAATTTTCTTCTATGACCAACACTTCCTGCTCTAGCCCACCGACGAGCGGTCACTCTTTTATTGGTATTTTAACAGCATTTGCATCTTAGTATTAGCCAACATAATTTTTTCTAGCCGGTTCCAGGAGAAACACACTAAGTACTACTTGCATACATATTTTTACAGTCCATCTATACTTTAATACTTTTAGACTTATAATAAAAACCACAATTTTACAAACATACTAGTCTCTTCTTCTAATTCATTTCAAATTTAAAAATATTCTTTTCTAAACACACATGTATTTTTATATTCTTCGAAACAAATGACACGTAAAGCTAAAATTACGCTTCCAACATCTGTTATATTATGCATAAAAAACAGAGAGTTATTCATTTACCTTCCTGGCGTTTCCCTCAACCAAACAAAAAACGAACGTGAAGGGGAAGAGCTTTTTATATCTCTAGAGTATCTTTCCGTAGTATTTTTTAGCTGTAATAAAACTATTACATTAGTTTTTTTTTGAGAGGGTCATTGAGTCCCCAGGCGAAGTGACCGTGATACATCAAGTAATATCAGTTGTCTAAGAGAAAGAGTCCATGACCCACCGCGGCTATACATTTCAATTTGAACTGTCACCGATGCTCTCATCCAACTTTTTATGTACTTTCATATTCCTTATATATACACATATATTTTTTAAATACATCAGTTACGCTCATATAGTAAAGGCCTAGATTTAGCAAAAAAATTGATAAAGTTTATGCAAGCTAACACTTTTAGGTTGGCTTAAATGGGTCCGTCTATTTAAAAAATAAAAATCACTAGAATCAGCTTATTAACGTTTATTACCCAGTAATGGATTTAACTTTCCAATTCCCATGGATTACGGAGCAAAGAAAATGAAATATTACATATTTTTTAGGAAATGTTTATAACGAAAACATAACAGTAATTTTAGAAAACTTAAAACATCAGTTATAAAAAAAAAACGGCGTTACCTAGGGGTGACACTGGGAGTAGTAATTATATTAACATTATAAAATCACCAAGTTAATCGAATATTTGGTATGAGAGTGGTACGAGCAGTGAATATGTAACCCCACATGACATTGTCTGCACATAAACGGGGTGGAAAAGGGCACATTTTCTCTGGCTGCATCTTTCTCTAAAATAATCAAGTGCGTTGCCACTAAAGCGCGCTTCTGCAAGAACTCTCTGGGCGAGACGCAATCCACAGTTTTGATGATGAAAATTTGCCATATTTGCTAAAACAAGCTTGAACTACCTTTCTACAAAACTGACAATAGGTAAAGGATGCATCAGAATCGGAGTTTTTCATTACTAACCAGGCATTTTGGCATGCAGCATCAACTCCAAATACAAACAATGGAAACCACCTCTTTTTTTCCACGAAAGGAGACATGCATTGAGTGAACGTTTTTGTCAAATCGATCAACTCCGAACATATACTGATTTTATTTATGTACTATCATAGGGGTGTCAATTTGAATCATGGTCCTTTTTTCGTAAACTGTACCTACTCTGTTTACTTCTTGAGTAAGGATTAAATTATGACCTTTTGTAGTCAAAGTAAAAACGTTATTGTAGTGCCACTTTACTACAAGTATGGTATTGCTAAAATGAAACCAAACCCTTTTTTTCTTTTTCAAGGTTTTAGTTTGTTTTATTGGACACTGTATTAGTCGATTTTCTCTAATATTCCCCGTTCCCCCATTACCATGCTCGGCTAGTTTTCCTAGATATTTCAACTATAAAGTTAATAATTTTTGAAGAAAATAATAGTTGAAAACATTTGGGGGGACTTACATTGAATAATTTAGGCTGATGAGTTATTTCGTCACTATCTTCTAGTCCAGATTCAGAAGAAAAATTGCTAAGACGGTCTGACCAACTGATTGGAGCCCTGTTTATAATGATTCTTTTTGTCTTTCTTAGTGGCCGATTTGGGTTAATAGTACTTGTTTCTTCCAAAATAACCTGATTACTGCCCAGGAGATAATTTATGTCAGCCTCTGCTTCATCTCCACTTTCTTTGTCGGTAATAGCTCCATCTTGTGGAGAAAAAAGCACCACCTCTTTTACTTGTTTACTGCCGATATCATCGTTGAGAATAAGCTCTTCAAGTGCATGTAATTTTAGTCTAAAAAGTAGAAGAAGAAACATATGGCAAGCATCCTGTATTACCGGTGTCACCCGCAGGTGACATACAATTTTTATAACACAAAATTGCCACTAAGTGGCAGAACTTTTACGTGCCAACATAAGACGTTTGAAATTATACACACTGCAATATGCAAAATATTTAAAAGTGTTCAAAATACTTACGGTATTGTGTATTCGTAGCTGTTTTTATTACCTCTTGCACTACTGTCGGCCATTGCAAATGAGCACCAAAACACCAAATTAGTTAGTAAAAAACTATACCAAATGCAAAATATACCGACACGTTTTCGTGATTACGTGTGGTAAAGGTGCCCTTTATAAATTAAGCCCTCAAAAAGACGCATTTTTAAAACAATTTATTAATATTAAAGTGTTTGTGGAAGTATTACATTTTTACCGAGATTTTTACTGCAGCTTTTGAATATCTCGTAAAGTCAATATGAAGCAATAATCATGTGTGACATGACGCAATTTTTGTTGCATATCATAGACATTTCAGGAGACGTTTCAGGAGACAACACCGGCTTTTAGTTCTAAAAAGTACTTGTAAGTCGCCAATTTTTTTTTTGTGATATACTTGTTTTTTTTATAATATTATAAAAGCCTAACGCTAGATATTAAGCAAAAAAGTTGGTGTGGTCTGCTATAGGCTATGGTGTTTATTAACAATGGGATTTATTAAAAGAAAATGTTTTAGTCGGCAACACATCATAGTACTGCTCAAAATATAGTACACTATGTATTTAAATTTGTTAAAGATCACTTTGTGTGCAATGAAAATGCTGCTCTTCGAGTAAGTATTTGCTTTGTACTCAGGCAATATAATAATATTTCCTTCTAAAATCTATTATATTTACTTTTTTGTACGTATGTATTTATGCATGTATACAGGGTGTAAAAAGTATGATGCTCACGATTTAAATGGACGATAGTGGAGCTCAAAACAAGTCAAAAAAGCCAAAACACACTGGTGAAAAATTAATTGTTTTTTAAATATGGCTTTTTATAATTATAATTCAAATTATATTAATCTCAAACGCATGTTTGGTGTAAATAATATACATAAGTAATATCAAAATTTTACTTCTTGCATAAAACTAAAGCCTTTTAAAATTAAACTTAAAATTGCCGGCATATTTTATCTATTTATTTATTTAATTAGAGCAAACCACTTGGGGTAATTAGCGCATAACAAACGAACACAAATTTAAAAATAAATTTATCAACTTAATTTACCGTGATTTATAATTAAAGTTTATTTATTAGTCCAATGGCGGCAAGGAAGGTTATAACGGTTTTATAGTCGCTGTCTTTTTCAAGTGTTCGTACAGGGTGTCCCAAATGCAAGCCTTATCATTGGGATCTCTAAGAATATGATATACCAAGCTAACACACATGTAGGCACACATAGTTATCTTATAGCGCGATCAGGTCAACTTCAGTGCACACAGTGCAAAGTTTCTCTAAGCATACAACATATACTTATAGACTGCCCCTGGTATAGAGTAGAAAGATCAGATAGGTCGTCAGGTTTCTCTGGACATTGTACAGGGTGTCCCAAGTTCGAGCCTCATCATGGAGATCTTGAAAACCTGAAGAGATACGACGTTGGTTAAATGGAGGCAAAGTTGCGCGATTTGATAGTGATCATAGTGCTTCCTCAAAAGTTTAAAAATGTTGAATATTTTTAAAGACTTTTGGAAAAAAACGAATATTCGCGATTTCATTTTTATTTTTTAATGACTTTATTTAAATAGATATAACAAAATAAATTTTACATTTTTATTGCTACTTTTTCTGTTCTACAAAACAGTGTTATTAGATTTAGACACCGACGTGTGTAATACTATGCCACTATCTTATAGAACAAAAAAAGTAGCAATGGAAATGTGAAATATATTTTGTTACATCTATTTAAAAAGAGTCATAAAAAATAAAAATAAAATCGCGAATATTCGGTTTTTTCCAAAAATCGTCGGAAGTATTAAAATTTTTTAAACTTCTAAGGTGGCATTTTAAGCATTAAATTGCGCAACTTTGCCTTCATTTAACCGACCTCGTATTACTTCAGGTTTCCGAGATCCCAATGATCAGGCTCGAATTTGGGACACCCTGTACTATGTCCAGAAACACCTGACCACATATCTATCTTTCTACACTTTACCAGGGGCAGTCTATAAGTATATGTTGTTAGAAGAACTTACTTTGCACTGTTCGCACTGAGATTGATTTGATCGCGCCATAAGATAACTGTGTGTGTCTGTATGTGAGCTGGGTATGTCCTATTCTTAAACGAGAGATAATTGATTTTTAATTAACTGTTTAGCCTCATTTACTGTTAGTCATTCCACAACCTTTGCATCTGGAATATGGACCGCGCAAAGGGCTACTGTGTCTGCTTTTTGGTTACTAACAATACCAATATGCATGTGAAGAAAGCCATATAAAAGTGAGGAAGTTAAATTAAATTTTAACCTCTGTCCAGCCACTGCAAGATCATGCAGTAGTTTTTTTTTTAGTGGCGAGCTGGTGGAGTGGCAACGTACCCGCCTCTCAGCCGTGAAGACCCGGGTTCGATTCCCGCACTGTCCATTGGACTTTTTCATAGCTCGTCACCTCACAAAAGGTAATGACAAACCACTGTGTAGTATTTCTGCCCAGTAAACCATCTCACATGTGCTTCGGAAGGCACGTTAAGCCGGTGGTCCCGCATATCTGTGTAAATTGGTAACAACACAGATATGTGCGAGAGGGCGCCTACGGTCTGCATAGAGTATGGCACATTAAGAAGGAGATATTTATTATTGAATTTTTGTAAATTTTCTAAAAGTTACTTTTTGCACAAAGACTCTGAAATAATTAAAAATGTTTTCTTATCCTGATTTCCCTTAATAAAAATAAAAACTTAAACAATAGCATAAAGCTTACTCGTAAATATACTAAAGATGAGATAAAGTTTGTAAATATAAAGAAAATATTGTTTTGGTCTGAAACTTCGTACCTTGGCATTCAAATATTATTACCTATTAAGAAATATAAGAACAAATAGGATCTCCAAATATTTAATAACCAAACAATCTACTAATAAAATTAGTAACTAGCTTGGTCATTGATTGACTATTAATGATCTCGACGCTTAAAAGCCTCGATCATTAATTATTGATTATAATCGCTCATAATAATACCCTTGTTTATCAAGTTATTTTACTTTAAATTGTAATATTTGCCATATTATTGATTTTTTTTAACAAAATTGAGCGATTATTTTTGTTAAGTAAATACCAGTGATAATTATCTAAAAAGAAAAATAGGCTTTATTGTTTCGTGAAAAATTAATTAAAAAAAAGATTTTACATTACTCAAATAAAGGATGTACTGGTAATCTGGATATTATTTTTTGACAAAAATTACCCTTGTAGTATAGGTTAAAAAATTCTGGATTACAACTTAAGGTGTACACTATGGAAAAAACGGGTCATTTACTTTTTATGGGTGAACAAATCTGGTCCAAAGTCTGGTGGTGACGAATTTTAAAAAGAGTTTTTTGACACTTAGTGTTGTTTTATTGAAGTAAAATGTAAAAAAAAAATTGCAGTTATTTTGTTACAGGCAACCGTATAAGCCACAAAAATATTCTTATGGTACTGAAATTTTGATATTTTGAATTTTACATAAAGTAGAAAAATAAAAATGAGCCTGAAAAAGTTTTGTTTGCAAAAGTTTATTATCAAATAGTATTTTCAGCTTAATACCATTTTCTAACAATTTTAGTTACATTTTATGGTAATCGAGTTTTGCCTGTCTTCGTTTAATTTCCTATTTGATTTCCTATAAATATTCTTTAACATACGCTTATGTCTATATTTTCTCTTATACTGTATAAACACACACATACATTCGAACAATAAAATATTTTTCAAAAAATATTTTTATTATCCAAAAAACTATAGTTTCGTAAGAGTAGCTAATTACTTAGTAAGCGAGTGAAAACTAACAAACTAGAGAAAACCTGACAAATGGAAAAAAAATTCCTAATTTAAACAATAAAAAAAAATTAGAGGTCTTGTTCAATTAAATTTTTATACTCGATCTTTTTTATAGCAAAAAAAATATTTTGCCTTTTTTAAGACATTTTTATCCGCAGAATATCATTCTTTTACTTATCTAAAAGATCCGTAAACTTTTGACAGATGAGTTTTAAAGTTGTCTGCGAAGTAGAATCATAACTTTTCGGGGTCGAATATTACAGTAAACCTCCGGGGTGATATCAATAAGTCTACCAGAAATGGATTTTTCATCCTTAGACAAATGGCCTTCGGACTTTGCCACCCCCAGACAATTCACCTATAAAATAGACCCTAAATCGATATGCTGCGTAGGAAATAAATATTCGGTTATAGATATGGTCATAAAAAGTAATACACCAGAAGCAATAAGCTGAAAGCCATTATTCGAACAAATCGGTTATTAAATAAATTGATTTTTTTTGTTAAAGTTTTGTTATCAACACCCAACTAGCGGTTAGTGTATTCACGTTGGTCTTAAGTAAATTATTGATATCTCTGACAATTATCTGTTCATTTCTGATTGAGAAAAACACCAACTAAGTACCTAACCACGATTACTGACTTTCTTACGCAATGAAAAATACCTTTTGCTGGCTTTTTGAACCAATTCAATATATTTGTTTAAGTGTTTTTCTCAATGCGTCCAATGACCTAGATCTTGTTTTAAAAGGATATTGGCAAAATATTTTAATCCTAAATATTTTTTTAAGATCTGTGTAAACCAAAACTCAACAAAGGTGGAAATAAATATTATATTGTCCTTTTGAAGAGCACTACAAAGTGTGTCCAAATTTCCTCTCAAATAGTATTAAAAAAAATACTTTTGTATCATCTAAAGCCTAAATTATTTGTTTTGTGAAAAATGTAAGTATGACAAGAAGGCAGATTACTATCGAATTTGGAAAATAAATGACATAAGAAAAAGTTACTATAGATCAAAAAGTTTAAATTTCTGAAAATAACATTAAATTAATTTTATTTTATTATTATTATTATTATTATATATTTTTTTTTTGATAGTGATGCCGCTGAGACGTGAGATTCTCGTCTCTCGTCCCGTTTCGTCCAATTTAGTCTCACCCAGTCTCGTTTCGTCTCGTCGAGACCCATGACTGATTTTTCTTCCGTTTAAGGGCTCGAAGTAAGACAAGAGAACGTCCTTTTTAAGTTGAGAGTTCTTGTTTCTTTAGGGATCTTTTTTTCTCGAACACAATAGCCATAAAATACAAAGTAAGGTAGTTTACTCGCGACAGTCGTAGAGAAAAGTATCGCCTTATAGTAAGAAAAACCCGGTCAATCCACAAGTCAAGAATGGGATGAACATCATTTTCGTCTTTTTCATGCCATCCGCGCCGAACTCGCCCATCTCTCTCTAACAAAAATGGGCCGAGATTCCCTTGACTAGTATTAGTATAGACCATATTTTTTTATTTTAGTTTAATTCGTGATGCAGTATTTAAAATGGATCATAAGTTTAGCGCTGTTTCAAATAAAATCGAATACGCTTTACCAAAAGTTAGAGGTTCTCAATGGTTGAAAATATTTTTTTAGGAGACTATACACAACACATGTAAACTTTCAAAAATCAAGATCTTTTTAACAAAATGATCAAAAAATCAGTTTTTTTATGTTCTATTACTATAATGTATATTGCATTATTTTTTAAAACATATTGTAAGAACGTTTTTAAGATATTAAGAATTTAATGCACTGCTTTCATACATGACAGATATTGGCGATGTTAATTATGCACAATTTGATTGTTATACTCTGTTTTATTGCAAGCGTTAGTAATAAAATTTTACGGAATGGCTTAAGAATCGTTAACCATAGGCGCGCTGGTATATGTATTTTTATATATTTATATATCTAGATATATTTATCCTTAATTGCAAATAAGGTTAATAAATATTAAAAGTATTCCGATTTCTTTTGTTGTGTCAACTAAAATTATACCGAATTTCTATCCTAATATTTGTATTATTTACTTTACTTATTTTTTGTATACGATTGCCCGATTTAAAGTTCTGTTTTTATATTTGTTGAGAACAACACAAAATAATGTAAATAAATTTAAATATTGATCATTCCATAACAAAAATTAATATTTAAATAAAATATATATTCCAGGAAGTTGTTAGGCCTAATTTAATCTGCCTTCCTAATGACGTACCGACGGCCATTATTTGACACACCAATTAGGTTTAATTACTGTCTACCTGTGATAGTCCTTATTTTGCAAACTAATAATCTTCCTAAATGTGCAATGGTGTAGTTCTTATTATTGTTACAGTGTTATAGTGTTACAGTTACCAAAATGGATTGTTCAACAACACGTGCACACCTTGGCCATTTATTTAACATTAAACGAAAAGCGTATTTTTAAAAACGTATTTGATTATATCACAAATGAGCAAAAGTGTGATTTAAGTGTGGATGATAAAGTTGAAAAATGTGCTTTAAAGACCAGAGTTGGAAAAGCGACAGTTTACAGAGTTCTAAAAAACAAGAAAAAGAGGGAGGTATAGTGTCACCAAAAAAGCGACCAGGCAAAAAATAACTTTAGATAACAGATGACACAAAGCAAGCAATTAGACGTATTGTATATGGTTTCTTCATGGAAAAAAAATCCCGACTGTGGATAATATTTTTCGAATCAGGAAGTGCCAGAAATAAGGGGGGAAAAACTATAGAGAATTTTAAAGGGTTTGAATTTCCAGTAGAAGAAGTATCTTTGTTAATAGAAAGTGGAGAGATTGTCCAATGGAGAAGAGATTATTTGAGAAAGATAAAAAGAGCTCGTTCCGAGGAAAAAGCAATATATTATCTATATGAGACCTGGATAAATGAGGGATAAAGAAATTTTGGCAAGATGCGAATCTCACAACTGCTCGCTAGGTTTTTAATAAAGGGCTTTCCACGGGTTTCAAACCTCCATCTGGGAAGGGGGTACGAATTGTTACTCATATTGGAAACAAGAATGGGTTTGTAGACAAAGGTCTTTTATTGTTTAAATCTAAAAAAACAGGAGATTATCACGAAGACATGATCGATTTAAACCAGAGGGTTCTGTTATTGTAATGAATAACGCAAGTTACGATTAAAAAAAACTGGAATATATCCCAAATTTAAGGGGACTCAAAAAATATATTAAACTCTGGTTAATGCAATAAAATATTGAATTTCCTAAAGATAGTGTTAAGCGAGAGTTATTACAACTAGTAAAAATTAAAGTGGCGATAAATAAAAATAGGTACACAAATTTCGTCACTTCAAACTGCGAACTCAACCCCACAGAACTTTTTAAAAATGCCATATCCAATAATTCCCCAGAAAACTGGCAAAAATGTGTTGAACATGTGCTACATGTAAAAAATAAAATGTGGAATATGGATATATGAATAATGTAGTCGATGAAACCGTTTAACCGCTAATTATAAAACAAGACTTAAATGATTCAAGTAGTGATAGTTCCTTAAGTGATCTGTCAATATGGAAAATTGCTAAGAGGTAGATGTGAGTAATACAATTCTATGATATGGATTCTGTACCCCGAGCCAGACTATGGTAAGTCCAAAAATCAACTATTCAGTAAAGTCATTTTATTAAATTATTTTTAAAAAATTATAAGTCGTAAAATACTATTTTCCTGAATTAAGCAAATGGTTTATGTTTGCTTTAGTCTTGAGTATTAGAGTAAAGTGAATCTAATACTTATTTAAGATTATTTTTTATTTTGGTGACATTTCCACATGTTATTTGTACTTGACATAGTCTGGCACTGTGGTGTATTTTTAATAAGCATTATTGTTTAATTATATATTTTTAACTTTAGTTTATTTTATTATTTTAATAAGTGCATTTTGGTATTTATATTGAATATTTATTGAAAAAATTGATACAAAAATTGTGCAATTATTGTTAAAACGATCTTTTGCCTTTGAAATAGATTAACTATGTTGGTTTCCTGGCGGTTTTCGGGACGATTTTAAAGAAATTTCTGAGCTTAGATTTTTAAAGGTTCTACTATCAGTTCTACTATCAGTTCTACTATCAGTTCTACTATCAGTTCTACATATAATTTTAAAACCTGCAATTTATAATCTAAAGAATTGGGATTTCTTTTAATGTGAAAAATATTGGTCCCAATGCCCAGTTAAATTATTTCAGTAATTTATTGACATATTTTGGAGTGATTGTAGGAAGAAGAGTCAGGAAAAGCAGAGAGTCAGGTCAAGCCTGGAAGTAGGAAAAATTCTTATAAATAATAAAAGGGAAGTAGGTACATTTCATGATAAGATTAGCTAGCTAGTTTGTGATTGCAGTGGCTTAGGCCTTTTTGCCTCTAGGGTTAGTTGTTTTAATCCTTACTTATTCTTATGGTGAAAATTAACTTACAAAGAACAATTACCTTAGTGAGACAAAACTGGGAACTAATATAATCAATTTCTGTTTAAAAAACAGTCGATTCAAAAAGGTTAGGTCAGATGGAGACCTCAATCGAGGTTTAAAATTATATTCTTAAAGTTTTGGAACTAATCTGAGCTTTGATTATCATAGTATGTAAAGGGTAGATGATTATAATAATATTGAACAAAGTTTAAATTGAAGTTGGGCCCTTAGATATTTATAGTTAATAATATTTCTTATAATGGCAAACATCCAGGAGCACCCGTCGCCTGGAGATCTGACTAAAGAGGTTTATTTATAAAATGTTTTACCCTTAGGTGTGCCATTATCATTTTCTTTTTGTGTAAGATAGAAAAAAAAAGAAATTACCTGCGGCATTTTTTCTTTCTTAGAGATATAATATGGGAAAATATGTATATCTAAACCTGGCTAAATACTTAAGGTTTAATTAAAATGACAAAAGTAATTTTTATTTGCAAAAAGCTTTTTGCAAAATATTCGGGATTTGCGATTAAGAAAAAAAATATTTCCATACAAAAAATACACTTCATATAACTTATACAAATAATACTGACTATCATGGAGATCAAAAAATCCATCCAACATAATTATAAATGTCCAGTAATAAGCTCTAATATTTTATTTTGACTTTATCTACAGAAAACCTAACTAGAGAAAGTGTTAACATACATGTAACCGTAAAAGAGGCAGTAAATCACCATTTGTCAAAAACTATTTATCTAATGTGTTCGTCCCCTTGTTCTGGGCTTAACCCTTGATTAATGATATTATAATGGTAGATATTCGACCTCATATGCCGTTCGGGAATATGAAATATCATTAATCATCGAGGTGGCCGTGGTCGACAGTCCAAATGTTTACGCTGAGCCTAAAGTCATTAATAAAGTATACCGGACACGGCAGTTGTTTTAAACAGATTCTTAACTGTTTTGTCGGTTTAAAAAGTGTTAAACTAAAGATGTTTTTTAGTTTTTAGTTGAGACCCCAAAGATGAAAATAAAAAGTGCCTAAATAACTTAAGATTAATGGGCCGTTAACACCTTACTGATATAAAATAATGTCCGAAGATTCTGAGTGTATTAATGAAAACATTATTAGACATTAATAATTATGTAACGGATGAGTCGATGATCACGTTGTTAAATTTAGCAATGAACTTAGCGATTGTTAAAAGTTAACAACGGCTTAGAATGTTTAACAAAACGTCATTGTCAGTGTTATTCAATGATTTTAGTAGGCAACCTGTCAAAATCTGACATTTTGTTAAACATTCTAAACCATTGTTAACTTTTAACAATTGCTAAGTCCATTGTTAAATTTAACAACGCTATCGGCCGATAGTAAAGTATATTTATAGAAAACTGGTAAACTTTATAAATTATTTTTACCAAGTGATATATGACTAAATTGAGCAAATTCTGAGAATATTTTTGGTTGGTACAGTATGTCAAAAAAGGAAACGATATATTTTTTAAATAAAGCACACTGTATATTAATCTGTTATTATATTCTATGTACCATTCTAACCCAAATTTCCATCTTCTTCACTTCATGCCGGGTGTTGAAAACGTTGAAACGTTCCCTTTTGCGAGAGGTTTTACATATTAACAAACCCTTTTTTTTAAGAGGACAATTTAATTTTTAACAATTTTCTTTTAAAATTTAAAGTTAATATTAACAGAATTATAATTGTTACATTACTACACTTTAAAACGCATAAAATATTAAGCTTAATATCAATTTTAAGAACACAAATTATTATGTTTTAAAAAAACACTTTTTCCAGGATTTTCTTTCGCAATTTCCAAAATTCTTTTTTTTTCACAGTTATATATGTACTTTTTTTTTATCTCGGGACAGTCCACGAAGGCTGATGCCTAAGTACTAACGTACCGTGGGTGTCTTCAGTGTGGTGAGAGGGAGTTTGTTTACACGGGACTTAAATTTTTGGAGATTGGGAGGAGAAGGAAAAACTGCTGCGGGCAGCAGGTTCCATAGTCTTGACACTCCAGGGATAAAGGAACGAAGAAAGTGGGCCTCTCTAACTGAACTGTAAAAGGATGCATAAAAGTTGCACTACGTGTTGCTCTGTTGGGAGCTGCCAGAGAAGGAATTATACTGGCCAATTCCTCTGAGCAGAAGCCGTGAAAATACCTATAGAAGAGCGACAGATCCCCTACAGCTCGACGATGGGCAAGAAGAGGAAGCCTTCTGTGAGCGTTGGATCATTAATAAGACGAACGGCTCTTTTTTGAATGGAGTCCAGAATGCTAAGTGTTGTAGGGGACGCCATTCCCCAGACCTGAGAACAATATTCTAAAGAGGGTCTGATTTGGGATACATACAGAGTGTACAGATTGGATGAAGAGAAATATTTTCTGGCTCGGAAGAGGAATCCAATCTTTTTTGAAGCTGCCGAAGCTATGGATGAAATGTGTTTGTGCCAGTTGAGATTATTCTCAAAAGTAACGCCGACTAGATTAAACGACTCTTTGTTCTGCAGAACTTGGCCGCTCATATGTAAGGGATGAGCATTCGCAGACTTTTTTCGCGACATCGAACATGACTGTGTTTTCAAGGCATTAAACTGAACAAGATTTTTGGCGTCCCAATCCAAGATAAGTTTGAGATCTTTTGAAAGAGATATCTGCATTGACCTGCGCTTGTTTTCAAAATCAGAATTACACGGTGGCTTAAGAAATTGAATACTAGAGTGGAGGGTACTATCGTCAGCAAAACTATGAATGGGATTGATTGTGGAAGAGAGAAGATCGTTAATGTGTTACTATAGATCAAAAAGCGTGGGTGCCAGCACTGAGCCCTGGGGCACCCCAGCATTGATTGGTAGAAGCTGGAGAAATGACCATCTACACTAACTGATATACGTCGATTAGAAAGGAAACTGGAAAGCCAGGAGCAAAGCTTAGGTGGAAGACCGTAAGAAGGAAGTTTGTTAAGATGTTAAGAAGCCCATCATGCCAGACCTGATCGAAAGCTTTGGATATGTCAAGAGCAACGGTCTGGGATTCACCAAGAAACTCAAGGGACTGGTTCCAGTTGTGTGAGACAAAGGAAAGAAGATCAGCTGTGGATCTACTGTGACGGAATCCATATTGTCTATCATGTAAGATCTTATGTTTTTCCAGATACTTTAAGATTTGGGAATTAATGAATTTTTCCATTACTTTGCAAACAACTGAAAGAAGAGATATAGGTCTATAATTAGAAGGGAGACTTTTGGATCCTTTTTTGGGGATAGACTGCACACGTGCAGCTTTCCAACTGTCCGGAAAAATGCCCGTGTCGTAAGAGATTCGAAAGAGGCGAGTCAGGATGGCAAGCTCGGGAGCACATCCTTTTAAGACGATTGCTGTTATGACATCCAGCCCAGACGATTTTTTAGTATTAAGAGAAGAAAGAATTTGCTTAGTCTGTTTGACTTTAAAAATTATATCGGACATTTTATAAGGAACAGGGACAACTGTTGGAAGAGGAAGATTAATAGGAGGATCAAGCGTAGAATTGACAGTAAATTGTTTGGCAAATAGTTCGGCTTTTCCTTTGGAGGTAGAGACAATTCCATCTTCAGAGATTAGGGGTGGAAAAGAATTTGTGCAAAAGTTCTGACTAATATTTTTGGCAAAGGACCAGAAAGCTTTACTGCCATTTGAGCAAGAGAGAACTTTATCCTTTATTCGATTGTTGAAACGGTCTTTTGCTTCTGAGATGGTCTGATTATACTGATTTCTCGCTTCGATGCTAGCCTGTCGATTTTCGGGACTGGGGTTTTGAAGAAACTTTTTGTGGGCTTGAATTTTTAAAAGTCTGGCTTTGTCACAGGATTTAGAAAACCACGGTTTGTGATTTAAAGTTTTGGGGTTCTTTTTAGTGTGGGGGATATAGGTCTCAATGCCTAGTTGAATTGTTTTGGTAATTTGTTTACATATTTCTGAAGGATCGTGAGTAGAAAAGCAGGTAGGATTCCAAGGGTAGCTGGCAAAGAAATCTCTCAGACCATCCCAGTCGGCCGAATTGTAGTGCCAGACTGTTCGTGGCGACATGCTTTCAGTTGCCTCTAAATGAGTGGAGTATGATACGGTGACCAAACCATGGTCAGAGCGACCAAGGGGAGCAGCTACTGATGCTTGATAGAGTTCGGGGGTGGAAGTAAGAAAGAGATTTAGGGGGTTAGAATTATGGGTGGGAACCCTAGGAAAGTAGGTAGGTTCCATAATTAGATTGGTGAGCGAGTTGCTGATTGCGAAATTTTCTGCTGCTCTGCCTTGTGTATCAGTTTTTGTGGAGCCTAGCCAATCCTTATTATGAACATTAAAATCCCCGAGGACAATTACTTCAGCCAATGGAAACTGGGAAATGATATTGTCGATCTTTATTGAAAGGAAATCAAAGAACTGGTTGTGGGAATTGTCAGACGGGGACAGGTATATACAGCAGATGAATTTGGTAGAAGATCTGAAAGTAAGTTTAAGCCAAAGAATATCAGGCCTACCCGATTCGAGGTGAGAAACCCTAGCACAAGCCAGGTCATTGCGAACGTAAGCACAAACGCCGCCATAAGGTCGAAAAGATGAAATGAGTTCATAACCTGGGAAAAGGAGGTGGTTGGTTGCTGTTTTGGGACTTATTTGGGTTTCGGTGAGAAATAGTATGTGGGGTTTGGAGGATAATGGTGAACAGAGTTTACGTTAGAGTTAAGCCCACATATATTTGTAAAGGATATCAGACTTTTCGATGGTGGCCACCCAAATGTACCCCTCGCCCGAAGAACCGAATGGAGGGGTATTTTACCTCCGATAACTTTACGTTCGGGTGTGTCTTCCTCATTATTTCCAAATTTTACTAGAGTGGAAAATAAGAAAAAGGAAAAGAGAAAGAAAGAAGAGGAAGAAGGAAAACTAAAAGAGAAAGAAGGAGGAGGAAGAAGGAAAACTGACTCACCGCCCAGAACTCGAAACGTACTATGACTTCACGAGTCCTTTAAAGGGCAAGTGGGGTGGTACCGCCTCAGGCGAGGAAAGCTCCTCTACCACCTACTAAATGTATATAAATTTTCGGTTGCAAACATCCCGTTTCTAAAACTCTTTGGTACCGTTGTGGAAATCTTTTACGGTAAATTTAAGCTGCTAGTTTAGCATTATGGTTTGCCTCGTCATAAATTATTAACATATCGGCATATTCCTGGTTTGAAAACATTATTTTATACTTTAAGGCACGAAATAAAAAACGGACAAAAATACCGCACGACTTGACGAACTGCAGCGCCGTTGCCAATTGTTTTTTAAATGTTTAACTGGGAGAACTATTATTATTATTATTAGTTATTTTTTTTTGTAGGGTAACACTTTTAACACTTAGTTTTTTTTATTAGCCAATGAATCCACCGATGAGCGATTAAAACGAAAGTTGCCAATTGTTAAGAGTTTCAGAAATAATTGCTCTCAAAGTTAATAACGTTGATATTGTTTAGACAAAAATCTGTCAAGTTTGGACACATATGTCATATGAACTTTTTGACTTGTGTTGAGCGCCAATATCGCCCCTTAAAATCGTGAGCATCATACTTTTTACACCCTGTATACTTTATTTACTTAAAGGCTTTATAGCCATTTTCTCTATTCACAATCACAGAAGACTACACAGACACTAAAAGTCACTAAAACACTAAAGTCAGTTCTGCAGACACTCCTTGATCACTCACTCTATTAAAAAAAAAATTTTTTTAAAACTCGCAAACTATTAAAAACTTAAAAAAAAAGACAAGAACAAACGGTACACGGCAAGAAACGAGTAAGGTTTTCTTCTTGTTACGTCAAATTTGAAAGTTGTTCGGCTAAGCCCGAAACCCGAAAGTCGTTTGGCTAAGAGGGAAATTTGAATTCAACACCTTTTGTCGGCGTGCATTTATCCATTTTTCATTTCTTTTTTTTAATGTCCAACTAGCAGTTGGAAATGTATAAAATTTGCAGTTACTATTTTTGCCAGTATTCTTTCTGTTAACTACACAATAACTATTATGCACCATTTTTTATATTTCTATCTAATTGTTTATATTTAAATAAAACATGGTTTTACATAAATTTGACCACAGCGAGCGCTGCAATCGATTCAGCTGTCCCCACAATACACTACGTTCGATGACAACATATATTCCTAATATTTAGCATTTTTTTTTTCATTCCATTTATAGTTTTTATCGTAGTAGCCATAGCCATAACAAAAACAGGACGCTACTTGGAATAGGCACATTTTTATTGCAGCTAAAGTTAAGTAGCTACATTTTTAAGTACCTATCTAATGTTAACTTTAATAGTAGCCAAGATTAAACAAAATACACTGCTCAAAAAAATTAAAGAAACTTTTTTTTAATAAACTTGTAATATATTACCTTGATGTGTTTAGACAAAAAGGTTATATAGCTTAAATTAAATGTCTTGTAAAAATACGTAAGTCATGTCGGATAAAATTTCTTGTAGCTTTTATAGTTTTTGAGATATTGACGTTTTAAATTTTAAAAATAATTGTTAATATCCCAAAAAACTATAGAAGATGCAAAAAAATTTGTGAATCGAAAAATTCAGCTTTATAAATTGTCTGTATAGAAAATTATATAAATATTTTTGATAGGATAAATAATAAAGGAGGTATATTTTATATCCGAAACTTTGTTTTTTGCACGTTTTTTAATTTGTAAGTTTTTTCTTAGGAATAAATGACTAATCAATTGACACCTTTTTTAATTTATTGTGAGAAAATGTGTGTCTTTTGAAATATGTTACAAATGAACTGAGTGGTGTTCCGTTATTTTTTTTTGAGCAGTGTATAAGGATTTAACATGGGTACAACCAACAAAGCAATAAAATGTGCTTTAGTTTAATTAAATTTATTGTCAAAATGGATTTTTTAGAATGAGACAAGCAATAATAGCCTACTTGCAATTAGGTTTTATAATAACAAAAAAATTCTGGCCGACGCCGACGTGTACGGACTAAATCAAGATTCAAAAATTTAATGAAGAGGTTTAATGAAACCGGCAGTATTAAGTATCCCAAGAGTGAAATTGTTAGTAGAAAAGCTACTACCGAAGAAAAAGAAGTAAATTTTAATGCAAGTTAAAGATGATCCACATGTAAGTAATCGAAATTTAGCAATATTAGCCGAGACGTCGTAGTCTTCTGCTAACCGCACTACAGGAAAAGATAAATATGGTTTATTCCC
This sequence comes from Listronotus oregonensis, assembly GCA_019359885.1. Lineage (NCBI taxonomy): Eukaryota > Metazoa > Arthropoda > Insecta > Coleoptera > Curculionidae > Listronotus > Listronotus oregonensis. Next base: position 30,470 of record JAHBCN010001180.1, read on the forward strand.
CAATAATTCGTTAATTTCTCGACCGCAATAAGATTTAAAGGACAACCCTCACTAGAAATCCTGCCATAAATAAGTTGCCTGACAAATATCTATTTTGCAGGCACCGAACCTTTTGAAAGGATACAGGTCCTCATTACCTACTAATATTAATAGTTTAGGTTAGTTTTTTTGGATGCTCAATAATACACACGAAGATACTCGAAGGACAAACTCCCAACGACTAATGAACTAAGATGAAAAGACTCTGCTTTAAAATTAAACACCTGCAATTTGCCTTTAACCTACATAATATATCAAAAAGGAAACTTTAAGTCCGCACCTACATGCGGGTACCCAAAGTTTATTGAGTTTTACAACTAACAGTAGCAGGTTAAACGAGAAATCAACGAATTATTGTGGAATGTACTGTATCACCCATTTCATTTGGAACTTCACCAAAAATTACACGGTTAGGGTTTCGATTCAAATGACCATATTGCAAAAAACCCAATTTTTTATCATCCATAATGTTTTCCGATGAGGCTACTGTGCAGTTAATCAGTTTATTATGCACTACTATGCTACCGCAATGAATTCGCCTTTGGCCTTCGAGAGTAAAAACCTGGTTTTCCGCGCCTACAAAGCTTCGTAGGTCTTAAAACACGAGGTTAACTAAACGAAAACCAAATCGGAAGTTATTAAATCGATCTGAGCTAACTGGATAGAGTCATCATAGTACCGATATTTACTAATGGATTTCAATCAAAGTTATTAAATGCGCATGCAACAATATTTTAATGTGAATTACAAAATTTACAGGAGTATTGGGTATAAATAATAGCACAACAAAGTATAAATGGCTCTAGTAAACCAGTATTGAAATGTGGAATATCCAAGTTTTTTTAATTTTGTTTCTTTAAAAAAATCGCATTATTCTGTTTCAAACTTTATTTGTTTTTTAACAAATCTATAAAAATGGCGGTTATTATGACATTTTTGAGCGCCATTTTCTATAAAACTAGTCAAGATAGGTTTAGCTTGTGGCACATGTATTTTTTTAGAATTTCCCCTTAGAATCTATTTTTTTTTATAAAATAGTGAAGTTGGAACTTTCGGTTAAACCGAAAGTGCCACATAAATGTTTAAACATTAAAAATCTGCACCCTTTCCCTTACATCCCACTAAAACTTCAAAGTGGTATGACATTTTTAAAGAAACTAACAGGGCTTGCTAGTTATTTCGTGGGCACCCAGTATGTATGTGTGTCGAATAGTAATTATATTGTAAAAAAAATATTCTATGTGGAATATTTTGGACAAAAAATTGTTCATGCCAGGAAGCTTTTTGATTTTTGATTTGCTTACTGAAATATCAAAGTGCAAGCGTTGTAGTATGTAGTTTATTAAAATGTTTATTTTATATATATTATATATTTAGACTTTACGGTTTAAATAATATTGGTATATTGTGAAAATAAAATTTGCTAAATTATACGTACTTTAATCATTTATTTTAAATTACTACATATCCTTTCAAGTGGAATAACTAAATATTAATTAAAAGGTAATAAAGATATTTACGTATACCCGCCACTGTAAAAGCTTTTTAGTCATCATCATTCATATTTTCTTCATTTTGGGCTGCAGATGGAAATGTCGCACTTGAGCGACGCGACACGACATTCACATTTGCCTTTGGCGATTGTGTGTTGCAGGAAGTGGCGATAGTCCTTAATTCTCATAGTGCCGTAGCCGCTGCCCAACACGATAACACAATAAAATTACAAGTGCACTAATAACAACGTGCAACTTAACCTGTAAACTTGCAGTTTCCGACCCGTTGCAGTGGAAAATAGTGTTTAATTGGCCGGATATATGAAAATGGATTTTGAGTCATTATAGTAAATAGTTCATTCTCTAAAATTTCTACTGGGTAATTATTAAATTATGTAGAACTGGATACATAATAAACAAAAATAAATATGTAGTTCTTATAAAGGTACTCTGGCGTTAAAGTATATTATACTGTAAACCAGAATAGTTAAGTTTAGGTTTAAAGAGAATGGGTTTAACACCCTCCATCGCGACCGCTCAGTCTATTGTGGCTCACACCTTTTATATTTCTTCCAATAGGATTAGACTTCTAATGAGTCGGATGATCAAATTAGGAGAGAATTCTTTTACCGCTTCCGGCAACAATGTGCCATTGCCAAGGATTGGGAATCTTATTGTTAGTCGTGCCGCTACACGAGCATAATATTTGCTCTGGTGTCCCTGTCTCCTGAAAAGTTTAACAAGCAGACGATTAAATCCGTCATGCTCTCCTCTTCCGGTATAGTGACGTGGGTAGCTACCAGGTCTTTGTTACAGAAACCAGATATTCCACTGAGGACGGATATCCGGTTTAATAAGTATTGTTTAAAAAAATTACCTGAAAAAAAATTGGTTGAATTTTCGATTTTATTAATCTACAGGTTATTCCTGAAGTCATGTCGCAGTCAGATATCTGTTAACATTAATTACAAAAAAATATATAATGATTGACTATATTAAAGGTTTTAATTGTCTATTATTTTTATACATCTTATTTTTTAGGTTCATGCTGTCCAGTTTTTATAACTATAAACAGATATTGACGCTACTATCAAAGATAGTAATCCCATGGGTGGTACGTTCAAGAATGACTTTAATCAGCATAAACACATTCTATCCAAAGCTGCAGATGATTTAAAACAGCTCGAACCAAAAAGTATTTCTCACATTCTAATCTGCATAGTTTGTATGTATTGTAAGTTACAGATAATAATATGCATATCTTTAGCAGTTTAAAAACATAATTGTTTGCAACTTTACCAAAATCGCTTGCGACAACGTTTTTGAGAAATGTATAATCTATATATATATATATATATATATATATATATATATATATATATATAATATATATATATATATATATATATATATATATATATATATATATATATATATATATATATATATATATATATATATATATATATATATATATATATATATATATATATATATATATATATATATATATATATATAATTTGTCTGTCCACGTGATTATGAAGTTATGGGTTGAGCTAAAATCGTGAAATTTGGCACAGTGGTAGTCTTTAGCAGTGGCTAAAACCTAACAAAGCCCGTTTTTAGAATTTAGCCCCCGGGACAAAAATAGGAGCAAAAAAGTGTTTCTTTACCGTTAGCCGTACGGAAGGCGTCTTACGGAGACAGAGGCTACTTAATATTGTCTCTCGCCTGGCGGAGACAGGCTTTTCATCTAGTACATGTATAACTTTAAAAAATAATAATTAGTTGAAGATTGACTCACAAGGTAGTGGCAGTGTGACAAATAGCAGGATTAGCTGAAGACGTGCTGCTTAAGCTTAAAAAAGTGGTAATTTTTGCATGTTTTCGTTTTTTTCTTTAAGTTCGGCTTTCTTCTTACGTTTACTTACACCTGAAAGATGTTTGTACTTGAAAATCATGTTTAAACTGCCAAGAAGAATATATTAAACATCACACTAACACGTTAAATGGCAAAACAACTGACCTGAGAAGTCCACAAACCAGAAAAGGCTTAACTCTGGTGATTCCCCGGACCAGACGCACTGTTGCCGGAATTTGGCATATTACGGTTTACAAGTCTGGCAAGAAATTTTGTGATTATTTTCAAGGATAACATATTATTTCTAATTATTACTTGTGTTCAATTGTGTATACTGTATCCATCTTTACTAGGTCATTATCTTAGATTAGTGCATTATAAATTTAAAAATTATGCGAAGTCCTGCTTTATCTTTCTGGTAGTCCAACCAATGTAATGGTAGACAGGAGTAAATTTTTTCCATGATGTGTCTGATTTATCTAAAATAACCATTTTCTTACTATAGTTTAATTATCTCTTATTTGTAAGTAATGTTTTGACCAGTCTTCTAACATCTACCTAAGCACAATATTTGTGTCTAAGGTTTAGCTAATTATTAAAATATTTATTAAATTACTAAGCGAAATACCGCCGGCTTCTACAAAATTCCTTCTCCTGTCTTATTTACTACATAAGCACGGCTTTCAATAAACATAAATAAGCGTAAATATTTTTTTGCTGTTGCTACTTGACAGTTACAAGTTATCGATTACATTTGCGATTAATTTAACTTTGTTTAGTGGTTCAGCAGTTTCAGTAGTGACAAGCCTTTAATTACTTTGAATACGTGAAGGAGCGCAAGATAGAAGTTAATAGAAGAAGTACTTTTTTACTATATATTGTCTTGTAGGAATACAAGATCCTTGAATGTTTGAATAGATACATTTATAACCTTGCAGCTTTGACAAATATTATTAAATAGAGAAAACTGAAGGACACTTTAAACTTTTACAGACCAGGTCTATGTAAATATGTAAGCAATTAAATTGTAAAATACGCCATAAAAAGTAACTTTAAGTTCTGAATGATTTATTAAAAATGTTGGACTTACATACATTTATTTAATAGGAAAGCTAAAAGATTAAATTTCTTAATTTGCTTTTAGATAACGCAAGTTAAAAATATTACCCATGCACTAAATATTTCACCATTTTGGACTAATTTTAAAGTGTAATTAAGTATTTATAAAAACTAAAATGAATAAGAAAGAGTTGTGAAAACGTAATAAAAATTTACTTTTTGTTTTTGCAAATTAAATCACCATCCAAGCATTTTTTTTAAGTACAAAAAATAGGATTAAAATTTTTTAAAAATTTTATTTTATAAGAAATAAAGTATTTACATGCCCTAAACTATTTAACAAATGCTCCTGATCGCTAATGTGAGCATGTGTGCTCGACTAATTTAACTTTTGAACAGTAAACTTATTGTTTTTGTTAAAAGTATTACTCAGGTAATTTAAGTATTTTCTTGTTGGAATTACTTGCCTTAATATCTCTAGAAAATGGGACCACTGAGCCTGCTCAGTCCTATTAACCCCTATGAACTGGCAGCTCACCTAAAACAGAAAAAAGAAAAACCTCCCCAAAAACACTAAAACATTCAACATACTAATCTACGTTTCGGTGGCAAGTCGGCCACCGTTGTCAAGATAAGAGTTTCAGTTTTCTAAAATACTGGAAGCAGATTACTCCGGTCAATCTACACATTCAAAGGTACATAAAATTGCATCAAGCTAAAAGTAAGTAAAATTGTTTAAAACATAATTAAAAAGAAGTTTCCAAAATTTCCCATCGCTCCGGTAGGTAGAAAAAATTGACTCGATTTCAAGGGCAAAAAAATGGGTTTTTCACGATTTTCTTCAAAACGGTAAATTTTATCGTAAAATTACTTTTTTCAAAAATTGTAGACCATAAAACTATCTATAAAAAAAGTATTACTAGTTTTTTTCGTAAAAGCCACCGTTCCTGAGATATAACGATTCAAAAAGTTGGAAGCGTCATTGCATGCATAAGAACGTCATGTATATAAATCTCTGTAGCTGTAATATAAGTAAAAATATTTTTCCATCGGTGATTGTAACTTACATTTAAAATAAAAAATATACATAAGTATAACTATAAGAATATCAGGTAAAATGAAACCCAATCCCTTAATTTATACGCTAGTGTAACCTTGAGACAACAATATTGGTTAAACAAGCTAATAACGACGCCGATGTACTGATTCAGTAATCAGCAGTAATAAGAGCGACTTAATTTGACAAATACAACTATTGTTGGTATAGATGTAGACTTACTCGTATTACTCACTGCTCGAACTTCAACTAAAAAAACTATTTCTTTCTTGGAACCAGGAAAAGCTCAAAATCAATTGAAAATATATTCATCAAAAAGTTTATCGACTTTTGCAAAGTGTCAAAATCATGTACTATTTTTACACGCTATAACTGGCTGTGATACGACATCTGCATTTTACAAGAGGGGTAACACAACAGTCTTAAAATGTTTGAAAAACAAGGTTTGGTTCAATGTGCTGAACTTTAAAAAAATAGTAATACAACTCCACAAGAAGTTATAACCAATGAAATTCGCTTTCTTCTTTGTATGTACGGAGCTCCTAAAAAAACTACCTGCTTAGATAAGTATCGATATGCATGTTTTGTTAAAAACACTAAAAATAAAAAAAGTGCATTTAGCTTGTCTTTCTCCAAACACAGTTGCTGCTTATCAACATTTTTTTCGGGTATATAACCAAGTTCAAGTGTGGCTTGGTTATTAGCTAGACCCAAAAGGTTGGAGTTGGAAGTTTGTCGATAAACACAATTTTTTGCAACTGTAAAAAGAGATGCAGTGCTAAATGTGGTTGCAAACAAGTTGAAATGTTTTGTTCTCTGACATGCACGAATTGTCAAGGCCGGTTGTGTTCTAATGGTGAATCACCAACAGTAGGGGATTCGTTTGATACTGACAAACAGACATGCGATACATCGCCATTCACGCAATTCACTTACACCCAGGATGAAGAAGAAAAAGGTGATCAAGAAAAAAAAGAAAAAGAAGAAGAGAAAGAAGATCAAGAAAAAGAACAGCCAAAAGTAATTGAAGATAATGAATCGGACGAATAAGTTCTGCTACTGGCGAATATCTGTTATTATGCAATAGTTTCCAATTAAACAGAATTACAACAGACTTGTGAAATAGTACTCTACCTCAGAGATGGCGTGGAAACGTGTGCATACTATTCAAAAAACTGTTGATGCCTTTTTTATAGATAATTTAATGATATAATTTTTTTTTCTAAAGTAACTTTACAATAAAACTTACCGTTTTAAAGAAAATCGTGAAAAACCCATTTTTTTGACATTTGACCTCGAGTCAATTTTTTTCCACGTACCAGAACGATGGGGAAATTTAAAATGTTAATTTTAATTATGTTTTAAACAATTTTACTTACTTTTAGCTTGATGTAAATTTATGTACCTTCACCCTTATTTTTTGGTAAAATTTGACCGGACCATACTAGTTTCTTATGTGGTTGTTATCAAATGTATATTAACAGATTTTTGATTTGTGGAATTCTGTGTTTTTAATGTATGTTCAATGTTCTTTAATGCGTTTAGCACATGGCCTGGAAGTTTTACCTATATAAAATTTATTACATTTACAAGGGATCTTATAAATAACATTTTTTGTGTTTTCGTTTAAATTGTATGATTTTGCTTTTGTTACTTGAGATCTAATAGTGTTTTGTGTTTTGAATATAGTACGAACATGAATTTATTAACTATTTGCTAAATTGCAATCTGTATTTGTAATTTTAACTGAGTGTTATATTTATGTCGCACCCACTTAGCGTAGTTGTCCATTTCGTGAACTGAATATCCAGTTCGTGAAGTGGAACCAGATGGTGTAATAATATAATATTTCACTATCTAAACAATTTTTATCTCCAGTTCATGAAATGGATATGTAATTTTTCCACTTAGAGAAGCGAGACTATATTACACCATCTGGACACAAAAATCATCCAGTTCCTGTACTGTATATTTGGCATCAACGATCAATCGTCGGTGTTTTAAATGGCATAAACATTATATTGAACTACTAAAATATTTAATATTAAAGATAATTTTTATACACTTCTTGATCAATATCACACGGAAAAACTAACCACAACTAACCAAAAATTTTGGGTCATTGCATTGTATTACAGGAAATAGATAAATGCTAAATATACAGTACAGGAACTGGATGATTTTTGTGTCCAGATGCTGTAATACAGTCTCGCTTTACCCAGTGGAAAAATGGTATATCCATTTTTTGAACTGGACACAAATATTGTCCAGATGGTAAAATAAAATATTATTACACTATCTGGTTCCATTTCAGAAACTGGACATTTAGTTCATGAAATGGACAATTACGCCCTGTGAGTGCGACATTTACACTATTATAATTTATACGCAATTACCTACCCACGCCGTCACCCGCCGCTGGTGCATTATTCGTTTGCCTAGCTTTACTAATAAGCTAATAAGTTATCCAGAATATATTAACGTTAAATTATTACATCTTTATAATAAGAAAACATAATTTAAAGACAAAACCTTATTTAATTACCAACATCAAACAAAACTAAAATGGCGGCCGGAAAAGCCCCGCGGGAAGTGTAGGAGTGCGTCACTGATACTATACGGACCATAACTTAGATACATATCTTATGGAAAGCATATTTATACATTTCTTAAATGTTAATTTTACCATTTTAACTGTTTGATAAAATGGATAATTTATGTTTGTATTTGTTAAGGCTAATGGCCGCACCGGGCTGCTCATAAATGCAGTAGATTTTTAATAAATACCTAAAGACGTGTTTTTTTTTTGTTTTAAAGCCCAACACCCTATATATAATACTTATTGTTTTTTTTATACCTAACCACATATTTTAATTTAGTGGATTAGAAAAAACGAAAACTTATTAAGTCGAATTTTGATCCCAGCAAAACAAAACAATTGCTACTTTCCTATGTCAGTTTTTTATAGGGTTTCTTCTGGTAACCGAATTTTACAACAATATGATTAAAAATAAAATCAGTATAATTCTACAAAGATAATTTAATTAAATATAAATTTCATATTTAAATGTATTTCTTTTTGTTGGATACTCGCAAAAAATCCGTCCTTTCTTTATTATCTTCTTAATGGTCCCGGGGCATAGAAATAAGTATGTTCAGCCCTATGGACCCTCGTAAGTTAGCATATTACTTAAACATTAAAAAAAAAACAAAAAATCAAAATACCTATTTACGTTTTGGTAAAAAGTCTACAACAGCAATAAAAATTAAATTAATCTATAAGAATTAAACTAAAAATAAATAATATTTCAAATTAAAATTTTTACAATTTTGATATAAAAATTTAAGAAATTCCGAGATATTTTTGTCAGAGTTTATGATGTTATATCATAAATGACATATTAATTTATTATGACTGGTATATTTATTATTTCCAAAAATAAGATAACTGGTAAATGGTTACAAACCAAGCCCGCAACAAGTAAGGTAAAATTATTATTTTGTTGTTCCTTAAATCAATTTGAATTTCTAGCCTATCTTGGGTTTACTTGATGAAAATTAGAATAAAACTTACGGCACGTTTTATAGAAGTTATGTAGAATTTTTAGGCAATTAATAATAAAAAAAAATATGTTGCTTTTTTTTAAATGGGCCTATACAGGGTGTTCCAAAATATGAGGACAATCTCTTGAAATCTGATAAAAAACCTAAAAATATTATAACAAGTTCCGATAAGCTTTTTTCCTACGACCCATCCCTGCGGATATACAGGTACATAACCGACGCCCCTGGAAATCGTTTTTTTTAATAACTTTTAAAAAACTAGGCATACATAAATGTTTTTTTCAATTAAGGTTATGTGATAAATCTTTTTAAAATAAATCCATTAAATCATATTTGACTTATTTAGTTTGCCAGGGACGGACTAGCTCTGACACAATATTAGCAATTTTTTTAACACCCCGTATGATACAGGCTTGACAAAATTGTTTTTGAATAGCTTTAACCTTGAACTAAAAAAAAGGTATTCTTAATTAGCATCAATAAAATCAATTGTTTACGAGAAATAAAATATTATGATTGGTAAAGCTTTTTTGCATTATACAGGGTGTTTTCTAATTGAATGTCAATATTTAAGAAGGGCATTTTTGAGCCCATTTTAAAAAGAAAACTGCATTTAAACGTATGAAAATAATTATTATTTTAAGGGAAATCAGTGCCGTACCATCAATGTCTGCCAAAATAGGCAGTTCAAATTCCGTGCGAACGCCACTGGTGGAAGTAAAAAAAAAATGTGGTACACTAAAAAATGCTTCTTAATACATAGTTCATATATGCCCAATTTCATTAACATATCCAAAGTGGTACTACAGATATTCATAACAAATTATTTATTTTTGAAAATTTTAACACCCTGCATCTCAAAAGTTAAGACGTTTTGCACATACGTTTATATAAAGTTTTCTTCTTAAAATCAACCCAAAAATTGCGTTCTTAAATATTGACATTTAATTAGAAAACATCCTTTATAATGTAAAAAAAAATACCAATCATAATATTTTATTTCTCGTAAATAGTTGATTTTATCGATGTCAATCACAAATACCTTTTTTTGTTCAGGGTTAAAGCTATCTAAAAATAATATTGTTTAGCTTTTATCATACAAGGTGTTAAAAAATTTGCTATTATTGTGTCCGAACCAGTCCGTCCCTGGCAAACTAAATAAGCCGAATATGATTTAATGGGTTCAGTTTAAGAAGACTTATTTAGTAACTTTCATTTAAAAAAAATCATTTAATTACGCCTAATATTTTAAAAGTTATTAAAAAAAAAACGATTTCCAGGGGCGTCCGTTATGTACCTGTATCGCCGTAGGAGAGGGTCGAAGGAAAAAAGTTTATGGGAACTTGTCGTCATATTTTTAGGTTTTCTATTACATTCCAAAAGATTTTCTACATATTCTGGGACACCCTGTATATTTTTAGCTATACTATTTTGTGCTACTTTTATTTATTTTGGCACGGTAGTCCAGGGCATTTAAATCAAAATCGCCCTAATAGCGGAAATATTTTGAGCCTGCATATATCGAGATGCGGTTTTCGGCATTACTTGCACCATTATAGGAACGACTGCAAACTCGGAAAAATCGCTCGGAAATCATTACTCGAGGGGTTTTCGGAACTGCCGAACTCGATTCTGGCATTAGCATTACCCGGGTGTGCTCGGGGGGTGAATTGGGGGAGAAATGGCAGCATGCCTAAAAATCGCTCCAAACTCGTTACTCGGGGTTTTCGGGGCTGTCGAACTCGATTCTGGCATTAGAATTATCCGGGTGTGCTCGGGGGTGGCTCTGTGGAGGTGTCCGGTGGGTGAATTGGGGGAGAAATGGCAGCGGACAACCCCACAGGGGAACCCCGAGTCACGATTTCCAGCGATTTTTCCGAGTTTGCAGTCGTTCCTATAATGGTGCAAGTAATGATGAAATTGGAAAATGCATTTTCGGCCCAGGAGGCATTTTTCAAAAAATGCATGAAACCAGACTTCCTAGAGTCGTTTTCTGGGACTGTCCTGAACACAATGCAGAGAACCGCATCTCGATATCTGCTGGCTCAATATATTTCCGCTATTTTTCCTAACTTTCCTGGACTACGGGTTTAAAATGTATTAAACAAACTCTTCCTGAAACAATTATGAACAATCGTGACAAATGCGATTGCTTTAGAATGATTAAAAGGCTTAATTTAGTGTAATTTATCACTTTTGATATTTATTTCACACTCACAGAATTCAATCCACTGCTTAGCTCTTTCGTTTTTTGGTATATAAAGGTACTATGTTGTATATTTTCTTTTTTATTTTTTTTTACTTCAGTTATGGAATTTTTTTACGCTGCAACCCGGAATTTGCCAATAAAGTTTATATCAACTCCAATTATTCTTAAGTTTGCAGCATTAAAATTGCATGTAAATAAAGAAAGCACAAGATGGCGGATTTGGGTCGCACACACCTTTTTCCTTTACACCTTTTAAGCAAAAATCCTGTGAATAAAAAAAACTATAAATGTAAGTAATCATAAAAGGGAAATAATAAAAAATAGTGTTGGTGCAAAATAGGCAGTATTGGCACTGCCTAAACTTTAAACCGGTTCTTCCAAAAAATAACAGTCTCAAAAAAATATATATATAAACAAGTTACTTAACAATTTATTTAAAGCTTATTTATATTTTTTCTGCCCATGTTATTTAGTAGGTATATCATGATCTTCTATTCTCTATATTACCTCAAGTTATTTGATTTTTCATTACTTAAAAAAATATTTTTTCTAACAAGCAGTTTAAACTAACCTATTAAGTTATTAAAACTTCTGAGAGAAGTCACTGTCCATGAAAAAATCCATGTTAAATTAATTTTAATGAATTCAAATATGTATTCTAATTTGTGTGTTTGCATTTGACTGTCTAAAACTAAATTTATTACTCTAATTTTAATACTTCAGGCATATTACTTATCCTTATTTAAATAGGTCTGTCTGTATATAACATTAATGTTTAAACACGTCTAATATTTTATAAGCTTAAACAACTAAACAGCGGAAGTATTTTAATACTATGATACGCGATGAAATATTTTAGAAATGTAACATTTAAATTTAAATTATGTAAATTTTTGGACCCGCCTAGTCCAGTTGGGGTTGAATTAATTACATTATAAACGTATATAATAAAAATGAATTTTTGTAAAAAAAACTTGTTACAAGGTTTTTACTCGTTGTTAATATTATAATTATAAATTATTTATTTAAAATATAAGGGGACCGGTTTTATTGCCAATTACTGACTTTTTTTATATATTGAAAATTAAACAAACGATTGATTAGATTATAAAATCTATAGAAAAAAACTATAGTCAAGTTATGTTGTTGTTAAAATAATAGGGCATCTACTCTAAGAGAGCCCACAAAATTTCTTATAAAGCCTAAGTACCTACTAGGTATTGTGGGTGTCAAGTTTTAAAATGTTTAGCCCATTTTTTCCTAGTTCCGTCAATAATATTTAAATCCGGAAACATTTTATTACTGTATTCAGAAAAGACTTACATTTATTATACAATTCGAACCATGTAGAACAGTACATCAAGTTCCTTGGCAGTTATTTATGCGGTTACTAAACTTACTTAACTTTCGCTAGCTCATCCGCTTTTTCGTTGCCTTCTATTCCCTAATATCCTGGTACCCACAGGAGAATTACTTTGTTGCGTTCCCCCAGGACCTCCAGTTTTTTTACATTCCCATGTCAGCTTGGACGTCACCCTGGTGTTTACTAGTGCCCCTAGTAACGCTTGGCTGTCTGTTATTATGCAGATCGGGAAGATCGGTTTGCTGCCACTCACTTCGATCTGGAATTTTTACCCCGAAGTTTTTGTTGAAGGAGTATTGGGAAATCATCTGGTCTGTTCTCCCGTCCACGATGTTGCCGCCAACCTGACTTTTTATGTTGTTGTGTCCCAAACTACCGTAGACACCAGTTGGTTGGAAGGTCTGAGAGACATTCCATGGCTGCTGTTGGGGTTGTTTTAGTTGCTCCTGTTATAGCTAAGCAAGCAAGTCTTTGTACCCTGGCTAGTTCTGTAACAGCAGTTCTTTGTCGCATTTGTGTCCACCATACCAGTGATGCGTATGTTATCATAGACCTTACCACCATGGTGTATAACCAATAAATCACGTTTGGTTTAAGGCCCCATGTTTTCCCATGAGAGCGTCTGATTAACATAAGAATTATCTCCGCTTTCTTACTTGTTTTCTGAAGATGGTGGTTCCAGGTAAGTTTAGAGTCTAGGATGACACCAAAATATTTTACCTCTCCCAAAATCTTGATTGCTGTAAAGGTATATACAGAATGATTCATAAAATATATGACAACTCTTAATGGGAGATTTCCTGGCCGAAAATATACAAAAATGTTCTATAAACCAAGCTCTACAAAGGCCCATTTTTAAGATACAGGGTTTAATAGTAAAATCTTTAGGATTAGAATTTTTAAATTGATTTCGATATAAAGAAACGCTACATTAAAAACATTGACCAAAAAATAAATTCTGATAATTTTTTTTATCTTGGGACAGTACACGAAGGCTTAAGTACCAACGTACTGTGGGTGTCTTACTTGTAGAGAGGTAGTTTATTAACACATGAATTTAATATTTGCAGATTTTGGAGGAAACGAAAAAAATTTGCATGCAGTGGGTTCTACAGTCCACTGTAGGGATGAAGAAACAAACAAATTGGGAAGTTTGGGGCCTCTTAAGATGGACTGTAAAGGGATGCATAAGAGTGGCACTACGTGTTGCTTTGTTAGAAGCTGCCAGAGAAGGAATTACACTCACCCACTCCTTGGAGTAGCTGCAGTGAAATACCTTAAAGAGCGACAAATTCACTTCAGCTCGTGATTTAATTTGTAGTACAGTTATAACATATTCTTTTTTTTTTTATTTATTTAAAAACGTATTTTTTTAGAAAACCTGTACAGGCAAAGCGCTTTTGACAAGTTCTGACATTTAATTTTTTCTTAAAATAAAAATCATTCGCCAGAATCAAGGCCAGCTACGACGTGTAACGTGTTATACATTGGTAAAATCGGATTAAAAAAACTATTAATCTAGGTAAAAATTAAATATGGCGCCCATAAGCCAAAAGCAGGAAACGTCGGAGGTGAAATCTAAACGCACCATTAAATAGCCCGAAAAATGTGCAATCTCTTTTAATCTCCAAAAATACTTGTGATTTTAAAACTTTGTAAACGGCGTACTGTTGGTTCGTTCCATAAATTGGCAACATTGTCTTAATTTAACCACCTTTGTATCTGCTACGGCTTCCGAGATCCCAATGGTGGATTATTATATATATATATATATATATATATATATATATATTATATATATATATATATATATATATATATATATATATATATATATATATATATATATATATATATATATATATATATATATATATATATATATATATATATATATATATATATATATATACATACATACATACATACATACATATATACATACATAAATACTGTTGGTTCCAAAAATTTGCAACAACAACGTTCGTTCCTTTATTTTGAGAGTGAGGAGCGGCCTCAGAGGCCTACCCTGACGAGCCGCCACTGGTATCCCTCCGACTTTTTTCAAAAAAGCTCTAAGTTTCGAATACTTTTCTATTTGAACATCATGTTTTAATACTATGGTACTTCTCAACATAGAATAGTGTGCCCATAAGGAAGATGACTTATATTTATGGGAAAGTTCTGCAAAATAAACCAAGACGACGTTTTCGGAAAATGAACTGGCGTTTTGGTTTTTTTCCAGTCCATAAACAAATTATAAACTGCTTCGTATTTGCTTCTTGATTTTTCTAGTAATTAATTGTAGCACGCCGTGTTCGCTGCTTCTGTAATTTCGGGTGGAGTGCCAGTTTCCATTTCATCGTCACTGATTTTAGCCATAATTCTTACAGGAAATTTCCTAGGTATCTATTGACAACAACATTGGCTTAATTTAACGACCTTTGTATCTGCCACGGCAGGCATAAAAAACTCCCAAATTCCCAATTTTGTACTGCTATGTCTTTAAGAGAGGAAATTATTACGAAAAAAGGAAAACAAAATTAAAAGTTTTACACCCTGTATCTTAGTTATTATCAACTTTGTGATGAGCCAAGTTTACGTTAATTGTAAATATGTTCTATAGTTTTGTGGCGGATCCATGTTTTAGTTTGTTTTATTTGGGTCACTCGCCTTTTTACTTTTTGGAAAATGGGATCCTCTTGGTCCGGGTCCCGGGGTATGCGGGCTGACCCTGTCCAGCCCTATTGACCCCTATGAACTTGCAGATCGCCTGCAAGAAAAAAACCCCTCAAAAAACCCAAAAAATCACAAATATTAATCTATGTTTCGGTGGCGAGTCGGCCACCGTTATCAAGATTGAAACTAAAACAAAAAATTAAACTAAATTTTAAGAAATTTTAGGTCTGAAAACTTAGGAAATTCTGATAGCTTTTGAACTTTTAATGACGTTTTGTCATAAGTGTAATAGGTTATTGGACTGGTGTATGTATAGTATTTTTAAAAAAGACCAGAAAGGTGGTGGATGGTGTGTTAATTGATTTTAATTTTACCTGAATTTACTTCCAGCATCAAGCATAAGGTATTATTTAAACTAACAGATATTGATGCTACACATCTGTCTTCATTTTTAATAAAAATAAATGCACTTTCCTTTATTTTCGTTTTTTTTTAACAAGTTTCCTTTGCTAAAATAGCTAGAAGCATTCCAGTTTATTATTGGTTATTATCAAATGCATTTGAAGATTTTTGATTTGTGGAATTCTGGTTTTAATATATGTTCTATGTTCTTTTATGCGTTTGGCTAATGGTCTGGAAGTTTCACCCTATATAAAATTTATTAATTCACAAGGGATCTTATAAATGACATTTTTTGTGTTTTCGTTTATATTGTATGGTTTTGTTTTTGTTACTTGGGATCTAATGGTGTTTTGTGTTTTAAAGATAGTGCGAATATTATGTTGAATGTAACCTATTCGTTAAATTTTATTTGATAAGCCAGGAATATATGGTAAAAAACAGGTCTATTTTGATTTTGTCTTAAATTTGGTTGTTCAAATTTTAGAAAGCATTTATTTATAAAATAAAGAGGATAATTATTTTGAATAAAATATCTTTTAAAAATTATTTTTATTTTCTTTGTTTTGATCAGAACAAATAATTTTAATTCTATCAAAAGACTTTTTACAACCCTTTCTTTACCATTGTTGGGTGATTAGAGTTAAAATTTAAGTATCTGTTGGTATGTGTAGGTTTTCTGTAAATTTTGGTTTCGAAATTTTTCACATCTTTTTTTATTAGAATATCAAGAAAAGGAAGTTGTGAGTTTTGTTCCTTTTCTAAAGTGAAATGGATAGTGGGTTCTTGTGTATTAATGTGTGTTAAAAAATAATTTAGACAATTTTCGTCATGTTGGTAAATGTATGTATTTCCTCCAAACTAAAGGTTTATAATTATGATTTTGAACAAAATTGGATTCTAAATTTTTCCATAAAAATATTACTTAATAATGGTGATAAAGGTGAACCCATGGCCATGCCAGAAGTTTGTTTTTAAAAGTCAGTGTTATATTAGAAATATGTTGTTTTTACGCAAAAAGTTGATAATTTAAGAATATAATTTATGTTTAGTTTGGTTCTTTCGCCAAGGTGGACATCATTTTCTAATTTATTTCTAACAATATTTAATGTTTTATCGACAGGAACATTTGTGAATAAACTTACAACATCAAAACTTACCAAAGTAGGTTTGGGTCTATGTCAATGTGTCTTAATTTTTCTAGAAAATGTTGGAAATTTTTAATGTATAAGTCAGTATTGTTTACTAAAGGATCTAAAATAGTAAGTAAAAAATGTTGCTAATGGGTGTGTAGGTAGTTTATGCAACTAACTATAGGACGTAATGGTATATCAGGTTTGTGTATTTTGGTACTCCATAAAAGTGTGGAGTTTTACTGTTATGGGGTGTAAGTGTAAATATTTCTCTATCTGTAAAGCTGTTTTTATGTTTTTTTAAAATGTTATAAATTTGTCTTTCAATGGTTTCAGTTGGATCATTGTTTATTTTTGTCTAATTACCAAAATTTAAAAGAGACATTATTTTATTATCATACATATCACAGACTATTATTACTGTTGCATTACCTTTATCTGCAGGAAGAATTTTTATGGTATTGTCTCTTTTTAATGATTGTAATGTTTTTTGCTCAATGTTTGTTAAATTTTGTTTAATTTTAAAAGGTCTTTCTAAAGCAATTTTAGTTCTTATTCTAAATTCATCTTGGTGTTCTACTGGTAAGTTTTGACATGTTTCTTCAATGCATGAAATAATGTTAATCTTGGGAACTGTTTTGGGTGTAGTTGCGAAATTTAAGCCTTTAGAAAGAACAAGAGATTTAGCATCTGTTAATTCTTTTTTAGATAAATTAACTACAGTTTTATTAATCATTTCATTATTTCTTATGTTAGATATTTCTGAGTTTAATTTTTCTTGCATTAAATTATTAAATTTATTTTTATGTATGTCTTTTTGAATTTGAAAATTTATTAAATAACTATTATAAACAGAATTACAAATGTGATTAAAATCGAAAACATAAATTTGATTTTGTAAAATAGATTTTAAATTATTAATCTCTTCTAATAGATTACTTTTATTATATCTATGAAATTGTAATCTTTCACGTAACATAGCTTTGCTTGCTCTTTCTAAAATAGTATTTACTCTTTGATTCGTGTATGAAGCTTTTAGTCTTAAACCTTTTGGTATGATATTGTTATTTTTACATTTATGTAAAAACGTTAAACTATTTTCAGAATGTCCTAACTTTTTGTATTTATTTTCTAAATCTCTAAAAATAGAACATGTATAAGGCCCATACCTGAATTCTAAATATGTTCTATAGTTTTGTGGCGGATCCATGTTTTAGTTTGTTTTATTTGGGTTACTCGCCTTTTTACTTTTTGGAAAATGGGACCCTCTTGGTCCGGTTCCCGGGGTATGTGGGGCTGACCCTGTCTAGCCCTATTGACCACTATGAACTTGCAGATTGCCTGCAACAAAAAAGAAGAAAACCCCTCAAAAAACCCAAAAATTCACAACTATTAATCTACGTTTTGGTGGCAAGTCGGCCACCGTTATCAATCTTGATAACGGTGGCCGACTTGCCACCGAAACGTAGATTAATATTTGTGATTTTTTGGGGGGTTTTCTTCTTTTTGTTGCAGGCGATCTGCAAGTTTATAGGGGTCTAATGGGTGCAGGGTCAGCCCGCATACCCTGGGACTCGAACCAAAAACTATGGAGGTTAGAAGTGGAGAGCCACCTGTGTGTATGAAAACTGTCTGTCAAAGCACGGAAATTAAGGGTGGCGCTGCGGTAGCATGGGATAAATTTTAAAGGAAGCGAAAGGTCATTAGAGTAAGAAAGAGAAATAAACTATGAAATAAACAAGGACCGACACACTTCACTCTGTATACAACAGCTAACTTCATTTTGTAGTTTTCTGTACGCAAGCGCTATTCTGGTAAGTACAAAAACGTTATTTTCAGCAAACCGCTATACAATTTTTTAAAGTCCCCACCTTATAAGACGGTAAGACTCTTTACCTTTAACCTCCATACATAAACCAAAGCAAAATCGTCTATTGGCAGAAAAGCTTATTCGCTTGGCTTATTTTTCAACATTAAACGTTCAAACCTTAATTAACTAGGTTTCCGCGTGCATATTCCTATGATTTGCATACAATATGAGCGTAAGCGTAGGCGGAAGTTAGCCGCCCCCTGTCAGCCGGGATGATAAATTTTCGTTTTCATTCCTAACAAATTATAAAAGCACCAACCGCGTTCATGTTTATTACTCGAGAACTCATATCTTCAATCTACTACCCGCTTATTACGTACATACCTGGGTTTAATAAAATGTAGACTCATTCTGTCTATTTTTGTTTTAATAAGTGAAACAAAGACGGACGAAAATATCTGACAAGTGAGAGATGTTTTATGTAAAGTTCTATATCGTAATAACATGGACGATGGTTTCCACATTACACCAATCTCATTTCTCGGTTTTAAAACAAGTTGATTAAAGATGGAAGATAGTCTAATTATAAAGTAATTTAAAGCGTATGATATTAATGATTTCTAAATAATTAAAGTATAGTAGTAAAGCAAGACCACCAGTGGTTAAATTCATATTGTTAGTTAATAATCAATATAATTTCAACGATTCAAACACTAAGGAAATATTTTTATAATAATTGCTTATGGTATTTATTAATTTTTTTGTGATGTAATTCTTTTATTCTGGTATATGGTTTTATACCTCTCTTTTTTATTAAACAGATTAAAAATAAAAATATATGTTCGCATAAAATACATTATTAATGGTAAAAAGAAACTAGGTTTTAAAAAATATATTACAATTTTTTCAGTAGTCGATAGTAAACTAAAATCTGCTATAAAAGCAAAATATAACTAATTGCTCTTATAAAAAAAATGAAAAATGGTATTTTATAAAGTTTTAGAAGAAAAGTATAAATACTATGTGACTCACAACTTCACAACTTCAATAGTGGTGCTAACATGCCTTTTAGCAAAAATACTGTGGACATTGTCTTTTACCACGTCACCCCAGGATCCTGCCATATTATTTTATCTCTAAGCGGTAGTGATGCCGTTGGGAAAAGGTATTCTCGTGTCTCGGCTCATCTTGATACAAGAGATTGACTCTTCTTTCGTTCAAAGACTTAAGACGAAACAAGAATCTCTTAGTTCTTCAAAGATTTCTTGTTTTCTCAACTAAGAATTTTGAGCACAATGGCAAAAAGTGTTGCATTTATATAAAACTAAGATTTTAAATAAGAATTGTAGGTAATTTTAGTAATAAGATATCATTACGAGAGAAACGAAACGAGGAAGAATGAACTCTTGAGTGAGATATGAGCATTCTTGCCGACACAAGTGAGCAATTTTCGCTCGAGTCCACGAGACGAGATAAGAGGATGACTTCTTTCGTCTCCTCTTGTATTACAGCAACACTACTAAGCAAAATGGGAACTTGCTACTAAAAACTGCTGAATTTAATAAACGGATTTCCATTAATTGTTTTGTGCTTAATTTTTCGTTAATGTTTTTAAGTAAAAGGAAATATTTAGTGGGATTGGTACCAAACAACCCAAAATATCTAAACCGCCCGTAACCCCAAGTACTAATTAACTGGTGACCTTTTAAGACCAACAGTGTTGACTTTTGGCCGCAAATCTTGGTGTTCTGTAACTCTACGAATTCATCCTACGCCCCAGACCGTTGATGTTTACTCCACTACTGTTAATGTTACTTTCCAAAACTATATCTGGATACGTCTTGCTACAGTACCTGAACTGCTGTTTAATCTTTCATCAAATTTTCAAAAAAAAGTCCAGCTATTCAACAACCCAATTATCCAATATTTAAAAAACTTACGTAGTTGATAGTTTTCTGCTCCCATTCGCACTCCGTGCATCGTAAACTCACTTTGAATAATCTAAATATCTACCATGGTTACAAATTTAATTTGCCGACTAAGCTAAATTAAATCAAAATTAAAGTAAAAAAAGATTAAATTGATAAAGCTTAAAAATTGATCGTTTCTTGTGTTTGACAATATAAAGGTTTATACAAAAGTGTACCTAAATAAATAACGTGTGTAGAAAAAGTGTAGAATAGTGTAAAATATTTCTGAATAACAAATACACCTAATGTAAAGATCCTGGGCACCTTCTAGCTAAATAGTCGCAACTATAGTTTTTACGCAAATAATATAATAAATAGCTTGACAAACAATTGTAACACTTTTGACATCTATTGAATTCACTCTTGTCAGGGTGTAAACGATATAAACTAGCATTTTATGTGTAACGTTATATCAGTTTCATTTTGTAAAGCTTTAAATATGCTCTTTGACTAGGACGGGAGTGCGTTCCCCAATATGGCTTTTGTTGCGTTTAAACACTAGCGGAGTTAAGCAAGCCCGGGCGCGTAATTACATACTATACTATTACTCAGAGCACCGGCGATAGAGGTTGCTCTGAGTCGCAGTATAGATTGTAGTGACGAACACGCACGAATTTTCACTTCATAATATACTACAGCCCAGAGCGGCGGTTAAAAATATTATATAAAATGCAGTAAAGCATGTTGTATTACTATGAAAATGTGTTGAAATTCTTTGGATGGGTACTTACAAAGGTATTTAAATGGGGTTTTTATTGCCTGCATAAAATCCTCAGACAGATTTGTTTTGTTTAATGTCCTGAACTATTATAAATTATTGTATTGAGATAATACCTGCTTTAACCTTACTCCCTTATAACTTTATAATAACAAAATGCATAAGCATAATAACGTTTTGACAGATAAGTCAAAGATAAGTACTACATCACGAGTGAGTTATTTCAGAGGTACGTAGAGGGAAGTATTGTCAGAGTTCTCAAATGTAGGTTGTATTACAGTTGTATATTTTAAATTCTTAGAATTAAAGTGGAAATCAGATCAGTTTATTTAGTATTTTTTTAATTATTACAAAAAAATACACTTTTTTTAAATACGTGATGAAAATAAACTCATATAAATAAAACAACATTAAGCTTAAAAAAACGGGCATAGTTGATATAAATTAAAATTAGGAAGATAAAACAGAATAAAATAAAATACCTATACATTAGTGAGATTTAGCACTACGTCTATTAACAAGGACCGCTTTACTTAAGGATCTTGAGGCTCTGCGTTTTCTATTAAGATTTTCATTTTTGGCGGGCCTTCCAGCCTGAATCCTTTTGGAACCAGACGTGAAGGTTAATTTTTTTTTCCACGCCGAATATTTTTATATTAGCAAATGCATGTAATAGTTCTGTAGGAGTTTTAATTTCTTCAAGACATTTATTTAGTCGAACGATAATGTTTGTTGAGTCTTGTGATATGTTATTTTTAACCATTTCAATAATATTTGAAAAATTTTGGCTAAGTGCTTCTACGGCTTAATTTTTTTTAGTTGTAAGGTTTTCAGCTACTGCAAGAGGAGAAGTAGTTGAATTGCTAACATATGCCATTTCTTGAAAAAAAACATTACTAGGTGCTTCACAGTTAGATGATTCTTTGGTGCCCTCATTAATAGCAAGAGGAGAAGTAGTTGAATTGCTAACATATGCCATTTCTTGAAAAAAAACATTACTAGGTGCTTCACAGTTAGATGATTCTTTGGTGCCCTCATTAATAGAAGTATCCATCATGTCATCAAAAAACATTTAATCAATATTATCCCCCATCGCTAATTTGGCTTAATGTTTTCTATCATTAGCGGATAATAGAGGACTACATATTATAATCTGAAGATTAAAATTCACCTCTACGGCACACATTTGCTAACAGAAGCGCCCTCCTTGTCCAGCAATACAATTACACATTCCGATATCCTTATCTACCGTATAAAGTAATTTATCATCACTTTCTAAGGTAACTAAGTATTAACATTCAGATATTTTATTGACCACAATGTTTTTTGCGTTTGATTTTTATTTTAGTTATGATAACGATGGACGTGATAGATAGAGTACCATAAAAAAGTTTTAAAAAACAATAAATAATAATATTATTAAGAGTTCATAATAATCCAACACATTTTTACACTATTAAAACATGCATATATACATAGCATTTTACATAACATTTTTAACCGCCGCGCCGCTCTGGGCCGTAGTATATTATGAAGCGAAAATTTGCGCGTATTGGTAACTACAATCTATACTGCGATTCAGAGCAACCTCTGTCGCCGTTGCTCTGAGTAATAGTATAGTATGTAATTATGCAGCCCGGGCCCGGTTAGTAACTGGATGAGTGACCGCCAGTAAACACTGAGTGTCCTTGGGTATGATTCGAAATCCATGATAAACCGTATTTTCCATCTGGATGACATAACCCAGACGTTAATGGGAATAATTCAAAAGAAAGTACTTACTTGTATAACGCCCCTGGTGCCCGTAGTGGCACTACCTCGTTGTCTAAAAAGTGAGGTGAAATGCAACATCTGCATGTTTCAGCACTTGGACAACGTTGACGGGACAACGGGAAAAATGATCTGAAAACCCGACACCCACGGGCTTGTATTAAAATAAAAAATAAGGCAAAAATTCTAGCAAAGTTCACATTAATTACGTAGTATTATTGATTATCGATTCTAGACAAATGCCTTAGATTAATCAACCTGTGACAAGTTTTGCAGACGTCTGGCTAAAAGTTAGTACAAGGAGGAAACGGTTTATTTTTTAAAAAAATATTTTACAAAATTAAAAAGTGGTTTGATTCTAGGAGGGAAAAATACTTTTTATTTATTGCTGTTATCTCATTAGGCGTAGATTTATTAAGCGCCCTTATTTTACGGGTATTTTACTTTGGTGTAGCCTATAAAACTATATGTTTATAAATACCACCTAAAAATATTTTATTTATTTAAAAGTTAGCTTAAATGATTCTCGTTCTAACACCAAAAATTTTACATAGAGAACATGACATGAAAATTGATTGATTTATATTAATTTAGTTATACCTAAAATTGTCTCGTTTAGCCTGTAAAAAGCGTTAATATTTAAAGGAATATTGGTTTGTCCTAAATTTTAAAAATATGTTTTAATTGATTTTTACCTTTTTTTATTATATAGGGTGTCCCATAACTAATGGACAATAGAGCGAGAGAGATATGGATATCAAAATAGGGCCAAATTTGAATTTTATCGAAACGTACCTAGTATTACAGGTAAGAAAAAAAAGATAGTTTTATTAAACTTAGTGTGTGTAATTAGCGCCCTCTAGAGAGAATGTTAAAATATTTAAAGATATATTTTTCTCAAGCTCAAAACCTTACATATGCCCATTTTCAATTTAATACGTTCAGCCGTTTTTCAATTGTGCTCTTTTCTGAAAAATAAATATTGACTTTGAACACCCTGTATCTCTTTAATGACTAATATTTCAGAAAAACCTATAGAACCTAATCGGTCTATTTTGACGTCTAGTATCTCCAGTTGCTCTATTGTCCATTAGTTATGAGACATCCTGTATAGTCTGATGTTATATGATGAAGTTTTTAAATAAATCAAAAAATATTTTTTTTAAATTTTATATACCTACCTAACAATTTCATCAAGTCTTAAGGTAAATAAAACATCAAGTAGCTGATACATCTCTTGTAAAATAAATTACAAAATTTGTGCAGCGCAAAGGTACTTTCTTGGGTAGGATACTTTGCAGAAATTAATTAATAACTAGCCAGTAAAATATAAAATAAGCGGAGATTAGCGCAAGCGTACATTACAGTAAGCAAAATATTTTAAATTATTTATCAAATTTTAAATAATTTTAAAAACACAAAAACGGCCGAGTGATGATCGCGTTGTTAAATTTAACAATGGACTTAGCAATTGTTAAAAGTTAACAACGGTTTAGAATGTTTAACAAAATGTCAGATTTTGACAGGTTGCCCACTAAAATCATTGAATAACACTGAAAATGACGTTTTGTTAAACATTATAAACCGTTGTTAACTTTTAACAATTGCTAAGTCCATTGCTAAATTTAACAACGCGATCATCACTCGGCCAAAAGTTTAACATGACAAACAGTATGGATTTCGTCACGAAAGATCTACAGCAAATCTTCCTTTTTATGTCTCACAATTGAAATGTCCCTTGAGTTTCTTGAAAAATCCAGGATTGTTGCTCTTGACATATCTGAAGCTTTCGATCAGGTCTGGCATGATGCCCTTCATACCAAACTACGGTCTTTCACGCAGACTTCCTTTTTGGCCCTCCAATTTTCATTCTAAATAATGCCACAGGACTCAGGACTGAAACTAAACTTATTTTTTTCTTCACATCACATAGCTTTGCTGACGATAGTACAAGAAAAAATAAAACAATATGTTCTAAAAGTGTATAATTTATATACCATTTATGTCGTTTTAAGAAAAACATATCCATTATGTCTAACGTGATAGCCTCAATTAGTGTCATCTGTTTTACATAGGTACTACCAATAAACAAGTACAAATGTATACCATTAAGTGTTTAATAAACATTTTAGTTGTTTATGAATAAATTTTTCAAGCATTATGGGAATTTAAATTAAATGCTTAACATAAAGGCATATTTCATAGAATCCTTTGACAGTGATAAATTCCGTGTACAATACATATATTCCGTATAAATATTAATATATGAAAATAATTTCGTGCTTATCTGTCATCTTTACCATTACTACTCTTGTACTCTATTTCTATGTAAAAATGACTCTACAAATGTTAATAAGAACGTTAAATATTTTTTTTTATTTATGGAAAATTGATTTACGATTATTGTTTTTAAAAAATGGTTTTATAATGTAGTGAATAAATAGAAGGTAGACACCAAATAACTCAGGTCCGTATTAATTGATATTTGATATAAGACAGTGCAGCCAACATGTGGGAAAAAAGTACCCCCCCTCCACGCAACACGTAGCGACCCACACAATGTGATCGGGACACCGAAAGGAGCCGAGTGGTGCCGAGGTCTCCCCCCAGATAAAAAAATATTTGGTTTTAATTTTTTAGCCAATGCGATACATTTTTTGTTAAGTTGTCGTTTTTAATCGAAAACAAAGAGAGTTTAGGTTATGTTAATTTTAACATTAAGATGTAAAAATGTAAGGAGAAGATTAATAATTTACATTTTAGGAGGCGAAAAGTGACCAACGTAACAAAAAATCACAAAATCTGTTTAAAAACATATATATTTTTTGGCAATAGGACAACACAGAAAAAAAACTTGTTTAGACTAGAGAAAATAGTTAAGCACTATAGGCACAGCCAAAAACTTGTCTAGTATATCCAAAAGTTAGTACTAGAATTACCTTAAACAGCTTAGAAAAAAGTTTGTTCTTGTGTATATCGTTTTTTTATATATAGAAAATAAAACTTCCATCGTAAATAACTTTAGTCTTATTAAAATGATACCATCTGAATAAGACAAGTATTTTACCTGATGCAGTAAAAAGTCTTTGCTAAGGTAGATAGGCCCATTTACGAATTAAAGAAAATTCTTATATACAACAGATAATTTCATATGTAAGAGATAATTTTCACATTTATGTGAAAAAGTGCGATGGGGCAAATTGCAAAGTAGATTTATGTAAAATTAAGCAATAATTTAAAAAATTAACTTCTCCTTTAAACCATTTTGTCAATTTTGCAAGCTTTTTTAATTAAAAAGCTCTAAGCTTAAATGTTTTAAAGAGAAAATTTATATTAGTATTTTAATAATTGCTTTTAACTTACATTAACCAACTTTTTACATTTTTTGACCTATCCCAAAAGCACAAACTCTACAACATGTGTCTTAAAGTTGTTTTTTTATTATAATAAAGTGGGAGAACCTCTTTTTTATTTTTAAAATAGAGAATTTCCTTTTTTTGTTAAGAATATTTGCCAACTTTATAATATATTTGAAAAATGACGTTTTTTAATTTTTGTAATAATAATTATTACAGTTTAAAACAAAACAATATAACCTATAAAACTAGGTAGGTAGGTAGGTTTGGACTTTTTACGCCCTTCACTGCGACCGCTCGGTCTATTGTGGCTCACACCTTTTTATATTTCTCCCAATAGGATTAGACCTCTAATGAATCCACATACATTAGAAGAGAGTTCTTATATTTCCTCTTACTCGTGTCGCTACCGGACACGAGCACAATGTGTTCTGGTGTCCCTGTCTCCTGTAGAGTATGACGAGAAGACGATTAGATCCGTCATGCCCTCCTCTCCCGGTCTAGTGACGTGGGTAGCTACCAGGTCCTTGTTACAGAAACCAGATGTTCCTTCTGAGGCCGCATCTTCGGCCTTACCCTATGAAAACGGCCCTATCCGCTTTCTGTTTAAAGCCAGGAAACCCTTTTCCTACAAAGGAGGTTCTGTCCGCCTTCTGTTTGGATTCAGGGATTTCTTCCTAAGCACCTGTTTGTTCGGGATGGATTAGCCCTTCCCCGTGAAACAGGCGCCGGTAACTTCAGGGGCACCTTTTGAAATGGATTCACCCGTTTGGGTCGGCGCACCTTTGTCTGCTTGTGATCTTGGGTGGCACCTCTCGAAACGGATTTATCCGTTTCGGTTAGCGCACCTTTGTCAATTTTTTCCTATAAAAGTGGTTCTGTCCGCTTTCTGTTTGGAGCTAGGGAAGTAATAGTCCACCACGGCAGAGCCCCACATTACTGCAGTAAGGCTAGATACTCTGATAGGTCGCCCTGTATCTCAGAGGCACCGTTGGAGACACCTGTTTAAGGCACAGGATGTCATTTACTCATCAGCACGGTATGCTAACACCTTGAGTTAAGCCTTGTGTTCATCTTAGCTTCGGATCCCGTTCCATACGCTAGCCAAAAGAGTTGCCGATAACCAGCAACTCCAGCGCATGTTCCAAAGGATCCTACTGGGCCCAACCACGACAACGACGTGTGAACACAGCGGTTGGGTATAACACTAAAGATGTTTAATTGTTGGTATACCTTTTTTTGTCACACGTCATATTAACAGTCTTGCTATAAAATTACTATTTTGTGTATAAAATATTTATTATTGCGTTCCTGCTAATGTAAATCAGCGTTAACACATGAAATTTTAATAAATTATTATTCTATTACTACTTTGTCTGTACAAAATGTCAATTGCAATAAAATAAATAACCCAATATAATATTGTTTCGTACCTTAGTTCCTTACGATTTAGTTTCACTGGTTCGTCATGCTCACGAAACTGCGATTCCTCCACTTTCTTGTACGAAATCGGGACTAACACAATTGGCGGAAACACTTATCAAGCGCTTTCTGCCAATACAAACATTAATTAAAAGCCATTTCTTAATTCTCGGTATGAAGTACAATGATCTTGCTGGCAAAAATAGACCAATATAAACTGAAAACGGTATTTTGCACTAATTATAAAATATTTCAAAATGTTGCAGTTACTTAAACAGTAATTAAATTTACACGTTGGGTATACAACTTTTAGTGTCAAAAGTAAAGAAAAAATTATTAAGAAAGATATGTTTTAAATAAAAAAACAATATTTGGTACTTTTTTAATAGATTTATTCTTATGGTGTAACAGCTTTGTGAATTTTGTGATTTTTTCCTTATGGTGCCTTATGCCTTATATTACAAAAAAAAATCCTAAAAAAAAAATTTGAATACTAAACTTTATTTTACAGAGCTTTAAAAATCTCTGAAAATTTATCATTTACCTGTGTGCTTATTTTGATGGCTTTTAAATTAAGACAGCAAAAGTGTTAGAGCTAATTTCAAAAGCCTCTTCTCGGTGCTTTGTCTTTTTAAGTTATGATTATGACAGTAGGTATTTGAGCGAAGATACGAGAAATCATATGCCATGCTGCCCACCAATATTAATTAATTAATTAATTTATTATATAAAGGAAAAGTGCCGAAAGAAGTTAGGCTGATAATAGAGACAAAGCCAAACATTTCTTTTAAATAGTAATAAATAACACAGGTCAGCATTTTATCTAGGCTTGTACACGAGCATCTGAGATAGTATACTAGGGTTTTCGGGGTCGTTGGTTACGAAAAGCGGATCGGTTAGGCTCCATCGGGTCAGGTTCAAGGTCATTTGAAGGTTAAAGCCAGAAATAACCTCAAAAAAATCTGAAAAAATTCATACATATGTTTTTTTGGTCGTTGAATTCAAATCCGTTTTTCTATTCAAAATCAAATATTTTTTAAAGTTTTTTATTTATTATCTATCATATGACCCTCAAATGACCTTGAACCTGACCTCAACGAGCTCAATTGATCTCGAATTCAGATTCAGGAACCTGAAAAACGTACACATGAATTTTTTTAGATTTTTCAACATATCCTTGACTGTTTTATCTAAAATAACATCAAGGTGACCTTGAAAAAACCTTCAGTGACCTTTAGGATTCTAGCAATTAATAAACAAAGCATAAATTCAGCGACAAAAAAACATATGTATGAATTTTTTTAGATTTTTATAAGGTTATTCTTGGTTTTGACATTCAAATATCCTTTAACCTAACCTGACTATGAATTAAGATTCAGGGACCTGAACAACGTGTACATAATTTCTTTTTCTGATTTTTTAATCCGCCCTTGACTGTTTTATCTAAAATAACATTAAGATGACCTTGAAATAACCTTTGAGATTCTAGCAAGGGACAAACAAACAAGGATTCAAATTCAGCGACCAAATTTTTTTTTCAGATTTTTTTGAGGTTATACCCGGATTTGACCCTGAACCTGACCTGATTGAGCCTAACCGACCCGCTCATCGTAATCAGCGACCCTGAAAATCTAGGAAACCAGTTTCAATTCCCGTGTACAAGCCTAGATAAAATGTTGACCCGTGTAATTATTAAAGATAAGTGGGTTCGCAAGGCGGCTTAGACCAATGTCGGTAAATAGTTGCTATAGTAATGTAACATAAAGCTGTCAGTGGTCACTGGCAACAACAATTATTTTTCAAAATTGCGTCTCCGATTGCGTTTTAATTCCGTATTAATGCAGTTATTGAGCAAGTACATTTTATATTTAATTAAGTAATAAATAAAAATTTTAGTTTTGTTTTCAATTTAATAAATATAAAGTGTTGCTGCTTGTTTCGGTTTTTGTTTATATCTATGATAATTTTTTTTTCTGCCGACGGAAAACTAAAAAGTAACACAGTCAAGTAATGACGGATTTACTGATGTTTGAAGAAAAAATATTTTAAAATTAGTAGAGTGCGTTATTGAACAGTTTATTTAATAACATATTTTTTTTATTTGTACACTAGCATTTGTTTTTGTAGAAGTATCCATTTAAAGAAACAGGTTAAGACCAGTTTCTTTTTAAAATTTATTAAATGATATGTTACGGTTAATGTTATAAAGTGGTCATTATGTTTATTCACCGGTGAATGTGAAAAATTCAAAAAAAAAATGAACGAAAACTAACCACAACTAACCAAAATTATTAATTTTAACCAGAACGCACCAAAGTTGTTAGTTTTGGTTAGTTTTTGTTCAGTTTTTTTTAAATTTTTCACATTCACCGGGTCTTTGATTTTATTTACGTGGCTTCTGGAGCCTTTATTTTTGAAGACATAAATAAAAATATATAAGAATTGTAGGTTTTTTTCCATATTATCTTTTAAAATTATTAGTAAAAAATATCGCAATAAAAAAATTAAAAAATAAAGGCAACTTTAACTTTTTTAAATGAAACACCCTGTATATTATGCACTACAATGAAAAATTTCTATTTTCTGATTTCGAATAAATATACATCGATGGTATTTGGATGAACCATTTTTGAGATATTTTAGCTTAAAATACAAATAAATTGAAAAAAAAAATGTTTAGTATCAAGAAAGCTATAAAAACAATCGAATTGTTTTAATAAATTTGACGTATCAATATTGTAAAAAGTTGAAGTTAATTATTTTAACTATTAAAAGTAGTTTGTATTGCTTTCTTTTCAATGGGCTATTCAGAAGAACAAAAAATCGCTATTGTATGTCTTTTTTATGGCAACAATAATAATTTGACGACAGTGCAAAGGGAATATTACTTATTATATCCTTAACAACGGGTACCATCTATAGATACTATTAAATACATAGTAAGAAAGTTTATTAAACGAAAAAGCTAAAAGATAAAGAAAAGGACTGCAGCACGAATTGAAAACAAAGTTTTGGATATCCTCGTTTTTTCAGGATAATTATTATACTTTTTCTATTGGACTAGCACTAACTAATTTTAATAATTTTAGAAAATCCTAAAATATCAATCTCGGATGCGGCATCTGAACTTAGTAAAACAGATTATAAAATTTATTCAACCTTAAAATTTTACAAATTTTATCCTTATAAATTGATGTCCGTTCAGAATCTTTCTAAACAAAACATGCAGGACCAACCTATGTAAGTATGCATTGGAAATAACTAGGTTTATGCAGCATGATCCAAAGTGTTTAAATAAAATTCTATTTACCGACAAGTCTTCCTTCACTCTAGCAGGAATGTTTAATCACAAAAATGAACATTATTGGTCCACAAAAAACCCTCAGCAAATTCAGCAACAGAACAATTTTATTGTTTCCATGGCTTTCTTGATACTAATATGAAACTTTTTGTAATTTATTAATAATTTAAGCTAAAATATCTTAAAAGTGGTTTATTCAAATATCATCACACTGAATCATCTAATAATTTCAAAAAATACTTTAGAAAAAATCCTACAATTTTTATATAATTTTTTTTCTGTCTTTAAAAATAAAGGCTCCAGAAGCCACACAAATATAATCAAAGACCCTGTACATAAAACCACTTTATTTCATTAACGTAGCAGATATAAAAAAAATATATTTAAATATTTAAAAAAAGGCTTTGGAGCTGGTATCGTCTAAATTAAATAACAAAAATCTAGTCACAAGACCTAATATTACCGTAATAAAAAAGGAACCCAATACTATTTTTTAAATATTTGTAATAATAAAAGTTTCAAATCAAAGCTGACCTGAGTACATAGCAACAATAATAATGTGACGACAGTGCAAAGGGAATATTACTTATTATATCCTTAACAACGGGTACCATCTATAGATACTATTAAATACATAGTAAGAAAGTTTATTAAACGAAAAAGCTAAAAGATAAAGAACAGGACTGCAGCACGAATTGAAAACAAAGTTTTGGATATCCTCGTTTTTTCAGGATAATTATTATACTTTTTCTATTGGACTAGCACTAACTAATTTTAATAATTTTAGAAAATCCTAAAATATCAATCTCGGATGCGGCATCTGAACTATACAGATTATAAAATTTATTCAACCTTAAAATTTTACTAACGTCTGTTTATTAACAGAAGCTCCAAAAATCCGTTTTTATGAGCATATATTAAATTTAGTTTTTTAATATTTTGTTTTCTAACAACATATTTCTAAAAGTTCCCTTTTTTATAATAAGCTTTAGGGAGTAGGGCAATGAATGGTATATATTTTAACATTTATCATCACAAGGATAAAGATACAACCTCCCATAATAGCAAAATTAATGACATAACATAAATTATAACATTCACTTGAAATTATACCTGTTTAAATACCTACAGAATCAGTTTCAATCCACCTGCTCTGACAAGTTGCGTGCTGCACCTAAAGCTTAAAATAATTAATAACCTGCTAACAACACAGTGAATAATTTTAATAAATTGCCACCCAAAGGCGAACCTCAGCTTTAAAAGCCATATGGCAACTCTTAATTGCTTACAAAGTGGATATGGTTTAGTTACAGACGCGTGGTAAAATACCAAAAGAAATTTATTCAATATAGATATTCCGGATAAAAACAATATGTAACATATTCTTTACCTTACATTATTACCAGATGTTCTTTTTTCATTAAAAAGGCATTTTTTTACATTAATACCGTAAATATAAGGTAAATAAATTCTATAATAAGTATCAGAGAGTACTAGCTTATAAGAAACCGAAGCTGATAACTAAAATATTTTTTTTGTATTTAAAAATACCCGCTTACTTAATTAGTTCATATTACACTAAAAAAGGAATCTATTTAAATAAAAATGGTATTTATTTACACAAATATTTTTAGGTATGGACCAACAAATGTTTGTTAAATTTACGAATTTAACCGCATCCGCGGACATACTGTATATAAACCAAAACTAACGGCAACATTGTAATTTTAAATGGAACACCCTGTTTTTTATTGCATACTCGGATTCTATACAAAATTCTAAGTAAGTTTTATTAACATCTTTCTGTACTTGTACTTTCCGTTTGTAAGAAAATAATTAATCACCATTTTTTTAAGGAAAATCACCATGTTAAAAAGGTTTAATATTTACGTGCCTAACCGAGCTGGATACTAGACATTTTTTATGGGGTTAGACAATGTATTTATTTAAAATATCTACATGCTATTATAGCAATATATCCTACAGGATGTCCTAAAAAATTTGCATTTTTACCGATATTAAATAATGATTAAAACTCAATTTTTTTAAATACAACATACTGTATTTTATCCTATTTTTAAATAGACCAATAATTTAACTACAAAATGCCCATACATATTTCTATACCCATCTACCACCGTTTTTTAAATACAAACGAATTTTAATTTTTTCCCTGTTTTTAAATACTATCTACAGTAAACCACTGGCTTAATTTACAATTTACCTAGGTAGGCCATTAAAGTTTGTATTTTAAATTGCTTTAACAACTATTTTACATATAAGGTAAAAATTATTTATTTTGTTTGATTAATAAGGAATAAATGCTTAAAAAATTAGAATTTGCCTATATTTAAAAACGGTGGCAGATGGGTATAGAAAGATGTATGGAAATTTTGTAGGTAAATTATTGGTCTATTCAAAAATGGAATAAAATACAGTATGTTGTATTTAAAAAAACTTAGTTTTAATTATTATTTAATATCTGTAAAAATGCAAATTTTTTGGGACACCCTGTAGGATATATTGCTATAATAGCATATAGATCTTTTAAATACATGCATTGTCTAACCCCAAAAAAAAACTCTGGTATCCAGCTCGGTTAGGCACGTAAATATGACATCTTTTAAACATGTTGATTTTCCTTTAAAAAAATAGAAATTAATTATTTTCTTAAAGACGGTAAGATATAGGTATAGGAAGATGTTAATAAAACTTTCTAAGAATTTTATGTAGAATCTGAATATGCAATAAAAAACAGGGTGTTCTATTTAAAATTACAATGTTGCCGTTGGTTTCGGTTAGATCTGGCAACGCCAGAATATTTTTAAAATGTAGCTTACTACCTGTTATGGCCGTGTACCAAATTTCAAAAAGTTCTTTTTTTTTGCTTCCCCAGAACTTTTAATAGGACACTCAACGTGAATCACCCTTTTTTTTATATATATATATATATATATATATATATATATATATATATATATATATATATATATATATATATATATATATATATATATATATATATATATATATATATATATATATATATATATTTATTATCCTGTAAACTTCTAGATGTGTCAGTTTTCCATTTGGTTTTTATTTTCAATTTTTTATCTTGGGACAGTCCACGAAGGCTGATGCCTAAGTACTAACGTAACGTGGGTGTCTTAAGTGAAGTAAGAGGGAGTTTGTTCACACCGGACTTAAATATTTGGAGATTGGGAGGAAAAGGAA
Source organism: Listronotus oregonensis (assembly GCA_019359885.1). Lineage (NCBI taxonomy): Eukaryota > Metazoa > Arthropoda > Insecta > Coleoptera > Curculionidae > Listronotus > Listronotus oregonensis. The sequence goes on from JAHBCN010001180.1 coordinate 64,912, forward strand.
AAACTTCTGCGGGCAGCAGGTTCCACAGTCTTGACACTCTAGGGATGAAGGATCGACGAAAGCGGGAAGTTCGGGGCCTCCCTAACTGAACTGTACGAGGATGCATAAAAGTTGCACTACGTGTTTCTCCGTTGGAAGCTGCCAGAGAAGGAATTATACTGGCCAACTCCTCTGAGCAGAAGCCGTAAATATACCTATAGAAGAGCGACAGATCCCCTACAGCTCGACGTTGGACAAGAAGAAGAAGCCTTTCTGTAAGCCTGGGACCGTTAATAAGACGAACTGCTCTTCTTTGAATGGAGTCCAGAATGCTAACTGTTGTAGGGAACGCCCTTCCCCAGATATGAAAACAATATTCTAAAGAAGGTCTGGGAATGGGATACATACAGAGTAAACATCCAAGCTTTTAAAGTTTGGCATGGATGAATGTTTTTTCCCTGAGGTTATTCGGTAAGCCGACGTTAAACATCTTGTTCTGCAGAACTTGGCCCCATATGAAGTATGGCAATGACTGTGTTTTGAGGCATCAATGAACAAGATTTTGGCGCCCAACCGATGTTTGGCTTGTGAAAGATATCTGCATGACCAGCTGTTTTCCAAATAGAATTACATGGTGGTTAAGAAAATTAATACTGGTGGGGACATCGTCAGCAAACTATGAAGGGATTGATTGTGGAAAGAGAAGTTTAATGTTTAGAAGCTTGGAAGAATGCCATTACAGTAACTGAAAACGTCGATTAGAACTCTAGAAAAAGAAGCTTAGGTGAAAGACCGTAAGAAGGAAGTTTGTTAAAAAGCCCATCCTTCCAGACCTGATCGAAAGCTTTGGATATGTCAAGAGCAACGATCTGGGATTCATTAAGAAACTCAAGGGACTTGTGCCAGTTGTGTGAGACAAAGAAAAGAAGATCAGCTGTATATCTTCTGTGACGGTATCCATACTGTCTATCATGTAATATCTTGTGTTTTTAATATTTTAATCAAAATTACATATTCTATATCCTTGAAAAAAAAAATGTATAAATTGGGACCCTCTGAAAATGAACCTGATACAAAGTATACCAAAAAATATTTATTTTCATGTCAACAGGATCAATATCTTAAAATCATGTTATATAAAATAATTTACCATAATGCTTCTTTTTAAGAAAAATTAAAGGTATTTTTTATTTAATATTACATGCTACAACACTATGTATTTTATTTATTTATATTATGCTTTATTTCTAAAGAACTGCATTCTATATATTTACACGTGGTAAATAGTTTATTCGATATCTAATTTTGTTTAAACTTTCTATGTACATTTAAAATCATAAAAATCAACATTAATGGAAATCAATCAAAAGGCATTCCGATTCCGTGGTAGTGTATTTATTCAAAGAGCGATTATATCTTAACTGCTTGTGTTATGAACTCGGTAAATAGACACGAACGGAATACATACCACAAACATGAACCTTTCAAATGCTGAAATGTTTTATAAACACACAAAAACATATGGATTTCTGGATAAAGTCTTTTGATTATATCACATTCGGCATCATTTATATGCACTGCTGTCTATTTGATTGCTACCTAAATCAAACCCGGGAGCACTTCTATTAGAACGCTGGATTTAAATACTTAATAAAAAATAAATCAAGTTAATAAGTTGTACCTGCATGTTCTGACTTATTTTACCTCTCACGTAGTAAATGTCAATAATACAATAATAAAGTTTAATTTAAGACGTAAATATTTAATTAAACTATTTTTTATTATCTTTGGGAGATAAAGTAATAGGAACTACAGATTTAAAGCAAAAAAGTAATAAGTTAGCTTTGGATGAAAATACAGGGTGGCGCAAAAGTCCCTTTTTGATTTTAAATTAAAAAAAAAGAATATCTAACATTAGAAATTTTTTTATTTTAATAATTATAATACAAAGTGTGATTCTTGGAATTTTTTTAAACCCATTTATGAAAAGTGATGTCTGTCAAATGATGCCCCTTTTTGCGATAACAGATATGAGCTGTTTTTAAGACATCTTCCATAACTTTTCGTAAAGTTTCTTAAGATACCTCCAAAATTTCCCTCCTAATATTTGCCCTAAGTTGTTCCAGGCATTTCGGCTTGTTCATAAAAACCCTCTCTTTAAGATATCCCCAGAGAAAATAATCCGGAGCAGTAAGATCGGGAGATCTTGGGGGCCATCTCAGGTCTCCGTTTCTTGAAATTAATCGATTTGGAAAATGTGTCTTTAAAAGAGAATTGTGGATCTGGAAGTATGGGCAGTTGCACCAGCCTGTTGAAACCAGTAGGGTTGGTCTTCTTCTTCTTGTGGTAAAAAAAGATTTCCAGCATTTCCCTGTATCGATCTTCATTTACAGATAACTTGTGACCAGCTTTATCTTAAAAAAAGGGCCCGATTATCCTTTGGGCTGAAATTGCGACTCATACGGCGACCTTTTCGCTCTGGAGAGGCCTTTGAGTGAATTAATTGTGGATTTTGTGTGCTCCAATAGCGCGTATTCTGTTGATTTACAAAACCGCATAGGTGAAAATGCGCCTCGTCTGACATCCATAATTTGTTTACAAAATCTGCGTCTACGTCTGCAAGATTCATTATGCCTTGACTGTATTCTAGCCTTGCGATATTGTCTTGTGGATTTAGTTGCTGCACCAGCTGGACTTTATACGGATGCCTACGAAGATTTTGTTTTAAAATGCGCTGCAAGGATCGTCGTTTGATTCCTATCTGCAAAGAACGCCTTCGTGTTGAAGTTTTTGGTGCTTCATTAACACTTTCCTGCACAGGTTGAATATTTTCAGCGCGTCTTGCAGTTCGGGGTCTTCCTGTCCTACTTAAGTCTCCTATTGATCCTGTCGCTTCAAGCTTGGCTCCAAGTTGCAATATTGTATGGCTAGAAGAAGCATGTGTTACATTAAAATATCGTCCAAAGTTTCTCTGAGTTGAAATAATGCTTCTTCCGCGTTCTAAGTAAAAAGTCACGATTTTTACCCTTTTTGCAGGGGTGTATTGCTCCATATTAAAACTACCAAGTCTCTACTTTAACCTAAAAAAGAAATACTATATAAAAATTAATTCTAGAAAGAATTATGCATTTTTAAAATCGTGAAGGGGTTTGTGCCACCCTGTATAAGAAGTCTTGTAAATCTTTGCAAAATAAAATTTTTGAGATACGTATAAAATCTTTTTATATTTTTAATGTTTATGTGTTTTCTGGATTTTTAGTAGCTATTGTATGCATAAACAACTAGCATTGTGACAAAATTTATCCACCCAAAATTTTAAGGTTTTATTATAGGTAGGTACCTGTAATAAGTTGTAAGCAAATAAAAAAATCTATTGTTACGGGTGTCTTTACAAAATAATGTTTAATAAAAAAAATTACAACAAAAATAAATTTTAACATTTTTGGAAGAAAGTTTACTTTCTCTAAGAAATAAGAGCCTAATTATCTGTTTTAAACTATTTTAAATATTGTGTTAATATATTAAAAAAATATTTGTGTTATTTTATATTAAAAAAAAAATGTCTCTCTCTTTATACAATTATATAATCTTATTTTTTTTTTACTTCTGGTTTATTCGTGATAATATTTTAAGTAAATTAGCAGTTTCTAATTTATACTCTTGTCAAATGTTTTTAGAAAGTTCATGATTATATTTGCAGCTTTTACCCATGCAATTATTAAAATATTTTATTATGTTTCCTAAACCATTTAAATATATAAATTTTTCGTAAAAAAAAAATTCGGTTATAGGTTGCTTGCAAGAATATTAAAATCTTTTTTTATTTCATCCAACCTCTATTATAATCTCGAGATAGAACTAAAATTAATTACGGTTTTTAATCCTTGGCCCTTTTAATTTTTTTTGGTTTCCCTTTATGTTTGGCTTTTTTTTTATTTTTCTTTTATTTTCTTTAACTTTTTTTTTATTTTTTTCTAAAAAAATTTTTGGGGGTTTTAAAAATGTTTTTCAATTTTTGGGTATAATTTAAGATTTTTCCCAAATAATTTGTTTTATTTCATTTTTGTTTAATTTTTAAAATCTACCAAATATTAAATTTTCATGGGGCCCGAAAAAAAAAATTTTTAGCAAATCTCCCGTATCTAAAAAAAACCCGTAAAAGAAATACTATAAGTTCATTTTAAAACTTTTCGTATGTCGCTCTTCGAAATATTGGCTACGAAAAACTCAATGATCAAGTTTTTAACTAATTTAAAACCACATTATTTTTTAAATTTTTAATTTTAACGATTATTTTTAATTTTATGAAAAAAAATGTTTTTGATTTCCCCAGCTGCAGGACGGTTTGTTTGGGCCAAGACCTTTTTTTACTGTTTAGGGGGTTTAATGGGGAAAACAACCTTTTTTTTAAAACAGTTCGTTTAATGTCATATTTAGTTTTCAAAAAGGTCAAAATTTGTGTTAGTCTCCTGAGTTTTTCGCTGAAATTTAAAAAAAATTGTGTTTTTAATTTTTAAATTTGATTTTTTTTTCATATAAATTTTTTATTTTTACAATATTTTGTATACCTACAATACCAAAGAAAACCTTTAGATTTCAAATCTTAAAATTATTATTTATAAACAAACTTTTTTAAATTTTTTGTTTATTAATTAAATTTTACAATTGCAAAATTTAAAAAATTATAAGATTTTCCTAATTTTTTTAATAAACATTTTTTTTAATAAATATAAAATGTTAGTTTTATATTTATTTAATTGAAAACAAATAGTCAAATATTTAACTGATTAAAATAATGGTTTTGATTTTTCTTTAAAACTGTAACTGATAAAAAAAAATTATGAAACTTTTGGGTTTTAATATTTTTTAAAAACATGATAAATTTTGACAAAACGAGATTTTTTAAACTTTAATCAAAATTTGAAAAACACCTGTTTAATAAAAATTTTGGGGTTTTTCCTGGCTCTTGTTATTAAGTCTAATAAAAAGGGAAAAGCAAAAAGTTTTTGAAAAAACAATAGGCGAAAGTAGCTAAATAAATAACCGGAAACAATACTTTATTTTTAGTCAAAATTTTCGGAAAAAAGAAACTACGGTGTGAGGAAAAATTGTTTGAATTAAAGTTGAACATTTTATAAAGTTCATAAACAAATATTTTTTATATAAAGTGTTAAAAAACGAATATATATTTTAAGTTTTTAAAGGTTTAAAAAAAACTTAAGAAAAAATTTTTTGTTTAATAATTGGATTAACGATAACTACAAAATTTTAAAAAGCAATAAAAGAATATTTTAAAACCTGGTTTTTTAAAGTACTGTTAACCACAAGTTGGGGAAAATTTAAAATTTAATTTTTTTTTGGTTTTTAAAAAATTTTTTAAAAAAAAATTTTTTTTTTTTATCTCATTTTTTTTTTTTTAATTTTAAATCTTTTGTTAATACATATTTTGCGTTTAGAAAAATAAAAAAGATAAAAATATATAATCATTGGGTATGTTTTAAAATCGTTTTAAAAAAAACTTGTCTTAAAGGCTTTCGGGCTTTGCTCGTTGAGACTTTTAAACAGCGTGTTGAGAACTATCACTCTGCCCAAAATTTAAAACAATTGGTCGAAACCTTTTCGGAAAAATCCCGTGACCTTTGGTTATTTGGTTTGGGTTGAAAGGTTTTGGGTTTTGTACCCGAGACTTTGATCAGCGTGTTAAACCATCAGTATACAAGTTTTAAATGAAACTTTTTTATAAGAAAATTTCAGGGCTTTGTTTTTGGAAAAAAGCCATGGTTATATCAGTAGCACACCACTTTTTATGATGTTATTTTTTTTTGTTTTCTATCAAATTAATGCTTTAATTTTGTTCTAATATCTGCTCAGGGAAACACAAAGGAGGGTTTTATTTTTTTCTCTAAATGGTTTTAAAAAACATTTTCTTAATATTACATTTCTCTTAGAATTTATCCTTAAAAAAACTTATTTTTCTGAATTTAGACTTACAAGTTATGTGTTAAATTAATACATAAGAATAGGTAAAAATAATTGTTTAGGAAAAACAAAAAAATAAAAAATACACTTTAACTAACACAAATAAAAGAAACACTTGCTTCACGCTCTGGGGGACCTTGGTGACTTAAACAGACACAAATTCAACCAAAGATACTTAAAAAAATTAAAAGGAAAATTAATTTATCATAAGACAAAAATTGGGAAAACTAAAAAAATAAAAATGGGGAAGGTATATTTTTTGGGGAAGAAACACTATATCGGTTCTTTTAAAATTTTAAAAATTCGAAACAAGTTTGCAATGGTTTTTTGATTTTTAAGAAAGTTTACTTAACAAAGTTTTTATAGTTGAAAATGCGTAAAAATGGATGTTAGTTTTTTCATTTTTCAAGACATTTGCGACAAAACGGCCAATCATTTAGTTCCTTATTAAAAAATAAAAAATTTTTATGAAATTCATATTTTTTAAAACACCTTAAAAAATATGGTGAAAAAAGGTAGAAATTATGAAAAGCAAAAATACATTTTTTATCTCCGATTTTTTCTGTTCTTTTTTTTTTCGAAAAAAAACCAATTCGCTCCCGTCTCTGACCCTAATATGGGTTTAATTTAGTCCAAAATTTTTTGTTTTTATTTGCCCAAAAAAACTTGCGTTTAAAATTGGGTACACAATTATTTCCGATAAGGTGTCCCCTGAGACGCCACTGTTTACATGTTGAACATTTGAAATTGAGATTGGTATGTAAGTTGGACAAAAATAATCGGTTTTTGCTTTCGATAGGCTTATGCATCTTCTACTGAATTAAATTTACCTGTTAAAAAATCTAATAAAAAAGCAGGTGTCCGTTGTTAGTGTCTAATATTTAAAAAAAGTTTTTTATCGAAAAATATATATTAATAATTGAAACAGAAAGGTTGGAAAAAGGGATGTGGCGGGGGAAATATAACATCTCCAAAAAAATTCTATTCATTTTATTAAAAAATTAGCAAACACACTCCTGGGGGAAAAAACGGAAGTGGTCGCCCCAAACTATGAAAACAAAAGGAAAAATAAATTTTAAGTTATGTTTTGAAATCACATTTAACCTGTACGTACAGCAAAAACGGAAAGCATTTCCCAGTGGCATCGGTTAGGTGTGGTTCCTTCAAAGCGTGATCATTTTTTCCTGCGGAAATTACGCATTTTGGTTTATCGTGTTTCTTGGCGCCAAACCGTTGGGATTAAATTTGTGAAAGGGAATAATCTTTGGTAAAGGCGGTGATGGATGATCTATAATTTATTTTTTGGGAAAAAAAGGGATGACGAAATACTATTACAATTAAACCTATACATAAATCAGCAAAGAACGATGACGGTTGATACCTTTTTAAAATCGACATTTGCAACGGATAAAAAAAAATTTAGAAAATATTTTAGACTGAATAAAACGAGTTTATTCTTGGAAAATTAATAAAAGACGATTAAAAAAAAGTCGGGGCGGGTTTTATCAATTAAAAGGAAATAGTTTTTATTAAGGTAAATCTGTACAGGGTTTTTTAAATTCAAGTTTAAATCATTAGGATCGGGAAAAAGTTAAAGGGAATTTTTGAGTCGGTTAAATAAAGGCAAGGGGGTTTGCGTTGTTTGGCTTTAATACCTTTTTTAAAATTTTCGAATACTAACTTTTGAAAAAACAGATTATTCGCGATTTCGTTTTTTTTTTAATTTATTTAAATGAAATAAAAAAAAACTTTTAAATTCCATTGATATTTGTTCTATTCTAAGATTGTTTTTAAAGATTTTCCCCCGGGTTTCGTCTTTCATCATCAATTTTTTTTTTTAAAATACGGCCGGGGTTTTTTATTATGTTTTAAAAAAGCTTTAAAGTTTCAATACCAAAAATTTGTACATAATTGGAAAAAGTTTTTTTTATCCAATTTTTTATAGGAAACTATATATTGAGAAGTCGAAATATATTTTGGGTCTGGAACTACGTTTTTTGAATAAGTGCAAAAAAATCATTTTTGGGGATCGACCCTCTAAATTTATTTTTAAAAAAAATTCGGCCCTCGTTTAAAAGAAGTTTCAATTTTTAACAATTAAAACCCGACTTTTTTCACACAAAACAACACAAACAATACCCCCAGTCGCAGGCTGCGCTCCCTTTTCCGGCAGTCAGTCGTAATTTCCGGTCTTTTTGGAAAAAGCGAACGACGGCCGCTTGGAACAAACCAGGCACATTTAAAAATATGAGTAGGAGTGCTTTGCGACTAACGTAGTGCGTTAGTCGCATGAGGCGGCCGCGTGGAAGGAAACATACCTTTTTAGAACGGCACCGCGAAGAATAAGGCAAATATCCGAATTGCGCTACCACCAGGCAGCCTTAAAACCGTTTTTAACAAATGCAGATAAAGAACAACGTATTGGATTTGCTCTACAATTTTACTTGGAACCTCCGATTTTGTGGGAAAATATAATATTCACCGATGAAGAAATTTTTCAGTCGTTCTACAATGGGATACTTAAGATATACAAGCCTCAAGGAACACGGTTTGATAAAAAATATACCCAAAAGGACAAAAGTAGTGGGCGATTTTCGGAAAATGTTTGGGGGTGGCTAAGTGCACAAGGACTTGGTGTATGTTATTTTATCAAAGAAAGGTTTAATGTGGAGGTATATATAGATCTACTACGGAATATCATGCTTCCTTTTGTACTGGATCGATTTTCGGACAGAAATTTTATCTTTCAACAAGATAAGTATCCCATTCATACGGCCGGGCAAGTCGATGAATGGACGAAAGAGCAGCGTATCAGGGTGTTACCGTAGCCCGCACGTAGTCCGGATTTAAATCTTATGGAAAATGTTTGGGGCTTATTAGTTAAAAACATTTATAGGGAAAATTAATTTAGGCCGCAAAATGTAAACGATCTTACGGACAAAATTTTAGAGGCTTGGAATAAGTTACGAGGAAATTCGGACTATACCCGGACTTTGTCCATTCGATACCTGGAAGGCTAAACTCTGTCTTAGAAAAAAACGGGGCCGCAATAAAATATTAAATTTGTTTGGAAAGATTGAGATTAAGAAGTTTGTTTGAATTTATTAAATTGTTAATTAATTTATAAATTTGTTGGTTTTTATAAAATATGAATATGTTTTTTACCTTTTGCTTTATTTATCAAAAGTAAAACAAGGTAAAAAAGAGCGATTTACAAAAATTGGCAAAAAAGTCAAAATTTGACAAATTTTTTGCCCAAGATTCAATGGCCGTCACTGTACCTAGTTGGATTTGATTTTCTCAATACAGTTTAAAAGTACTAAACAAGCGCAACCCTCTATATTTTAAATGTAAACACTTCGTTTTAAACGCACCCCCAATTTACATAACACAATGCCTGTACAAACAATCTCAAAAATTTTGCACCCCTTGTGAAAAATTTAACACCAAATACTACTTAACTTCAAGGATAAGATATTCGAAACGTTTATTTTACGAACAATAAATACCTTTACTTTTTCGCATTTTGCCGAACAAACCAACAAACGTTTACACACCTTTTATTTTATGCCGTGTTTTTATAAACCTCAGCAAGTGTATGTTTACTTTTTAAATCCTAAAAGTTAATTATTTAGGAATGTACTATGTTTTTGTCTGTAAAATATATAGTCTATTTTTCTTGATAAATATATAATAAGTGACAAAAACAGGTAACACCTAATTATTTGCACCATATTTTCTTAATTTTATGCAGGCAGTAGCTAATAAATAATTAGATGTTCAGCCAAATCGGATGATCAATAACAGAATTCAGTCATATATGATGTGACCCCAACTCATTTACACGTCTGGGCATATATAATGTCTTATCCTCAACTCATTGATCCTTCTGGGCGTTGATCTAATGTTGTGGTCTAATTAGCAAGGCCAAAGCGGCATGGCTGCCTCTAGGTAGGTATAAGCTCGAAGGATCTAAGTGCTGCCAGAGTCTGAGAGATGGTGTATAAGTTCAACAATCTGGGACCTAGGACATCCCAGATATGTTTAATCAAAGACAGATCTGGAGACCTTGGGGGCCATAATAAACGGTTAATATGGAATTAATCCATGAATAGTATGGTTACTCTGGACATATTATGTGATCTGGCGTTGTCTTCCTAAAAAATGGGGTTTACAATCTTCCAAAACATAGAAGAACATGCAGATCCACTAATTACTGAATATACCGAAGAGCCCTCATGTTGCCAGTGATAGACCAAAGGTGTTCATATTCGATAACACCTCATATCATGGTGTAATGTAATAAACATTTCTCTCTACATCAGGTTTAGGTTTTTCGCTACGTCGTTTTACTAGCACTGCTCGATCATTATGCATATTTAAAGAAAACGGATTATCACTAAAGATTAGCTGGTTTTATTTTTGGTCCCAAACCTGATTAGGAGTTCATGAGTACGATAATAAAAAGCCCATGTTTTTAAAACCATAAATTTACAATTGCCTGAGTCAAACTAAAGCTTTTCACAAAAGTCAAAACTCAAAATCGGCGATTTTGACGTACTGTTGTTTCTATTCAACGTCCGGTACCCTAGCTCTGTATTCTGAGCCTTCTTGGATCCATGCCTGATAGCATCTTTAAAATAGTATGCAAAATCGGTTTGATATTCTTCCAATTTCCCTAATTGATACACCTGACTCACGTAAGCTCAAAATTCGGATTCTCTCAAAGTCTCTAAGCTGACAAAGATGACTAAGTTTTCGCTACCGAGGCATATTGTCCGTTAAAATAAAGCACTTTAAAACAAATATTGGAGCCAGAATTCATCAAATGTTAATAGGACAGTTTAAAAAACTGACAAGGTAAACCGTTAATGGAGCTAAAAATTTAGTTATTTTTTTACCAGACTAAAAATTAATTTGATGCATTTCTCGTGAAATGGAAATATAACTAATAAATGTTTAGCTTTTTGTTACACATCCTACTTTTTTTGTCAATTTTGAAAGTGTAAACAGCCCGTTCACACTATACGGTTTATTTAACGTATCGGTAATTTTGCCGAATTGGTGCAAACCGAATGCTATGTTCATACAGGACAGTTATTTCTTATTTTCATGACCGATTTAGGGTTTCCTTGGGTAAATTAAGTTTAGTTTATTGTAAAATGAAGATAAACTACGTTTATAATTTTCTATTGGTAATCAAGACGTAGATCTGTTGATAGAAAATATTGGATTCACCCTGTTGTGAGTCAAAGGAATCATTTGGGAGCTTGGGTGCGAGAACTCACACCTATTGGCACGAAATCTATTCTCTCTGAACAATTTAATGCCTAAACGTTGTCACTAGCGACCGATTCGGTTACTTTTCCGAATCAGCCAATCGGTTTTCGGTGTCAAGACTAAATGACAATAACGACCGAAACGGCGAAATTGCCGTAAGAGTTTTTGCGAACGTACAGTGTGTGTGAATATAAGCTTCACTGCAGAAGACGGTAAATTAACTAAATCGGTTTTGTGTGAACGAACCGCAAGAGATTAAAATGGCGATCGTTCTTAACCAGGAGAGAATAGGAGAAAAACAATACCTAACTTGAGAAGTGACACAATTTGAATTAAGCGTTTCGGGATTTTACGCCAGCGCATCACCACTTTAAAGTCAAAAATCGGCAATGCTCATGACACGAAATCCAAAAAGGGAGCTTTATTTTGAGCTGACAGCTGGACTAGTTAAAGTCCGTAAGATATTGACCTGATAGTATTGAACCGCACACACAATTATTAAATTGACATTAAAAGTGAGCACTACCTATTAACTTTTAAGGAATCTCGTCCTTTTAAGTAACTTTAAACTAAAATGAAATGAAAATTTGACGGATCGGATCAGTCCCTTAACGCATCACAAGCCCTCCATGCATTTCTTAATGGGTGGGGGTACGAAAATTGTTTTTCTTCCTTTTTCTATATTATTTGTGTTTAACTAATCAATTAATCAAAAGCCATGAAAAAGCATTTACAGGGCTTCTGGTCCCAAATCATTTTGGAAGAGGATTGCTGGTCTACTGGTAAAGAAATGTATAAAAAAATAAATTTTTTCTTTTAAATTCAAAAAATTATGATATATTTTTTAATTCTTCCAAGAAAAAATTTGTAACCAAAGGTTTAATATTATGCTTAATTAATAATCTAAAACTTGTTTTTTTCTTGTAAACATATTATTCAATAAACTTGTGAATTGTACGAATAAACGGTAAAAGCACAAAAGGTAAATTGCGAATAAGGCAAAACAACATCGCGTTCGTGATGGAGAAATGGAAATCGTACTGTTATTTAGACCGGATATTAATTACAGCAAAGCAATTTTCCCTGCTTGGTTTTCCCCGAAACTTAAAGAAAAGGAAATTTTCTGTATATCTAGAAATTACCGGTCTGAAATCTGATACAAGCCCGTTTCGTGCTACTATTGCAGGTTAAACCTAATTGGATTTTTCCATTCTGTTTGGCAATGGCGGGTTTGTTTGGAAATGGAGCTTAAATTTTGATTTCTGTAAAATAAAATAAATAAAATAAATTTGCTTAAGAACCCGGTTTCCCAATGTGAATAGTCCAATTAGACCATATAACCAACAATTTTTAATAAAAAGGAATACGATAAAAAGATTGGGATAATCCTAAATAAATTAACAATGCAAATTTATATAAATTGTACGGGATCATTCAACAAGGATCGAACGGGGCCGCATTTCTGGCTTTTCTCGTATTGAAAAAAAAATAAATATATACCTTATGTGTATTTTTCCCGCCGAATCTGCGACACTGAATTAATTTCTTTGTTATGGTTATTTGATCCTATAATTCCTAGATGTTGGTTACGTTGATATTGGTATTTGTTCTGCGGTACTCGTTGGTTAGCACTGTTTGGCTTAAACTGTCTTCTTACTGCTTTAAATGGCTCCTCATGCACTCTTATGATTACGACCCCGTCAGTTTTGAGCTGTGTTGCATCCGCCATTAACCCGTCTGTATTGTTACAAAGAAACGATCCCAAATGACCTCTGATTTCTGGTTTAACGCGTTCGAGTAAAAGCTGCACGAGATTCCTTTCGGTGGCTTCAGGTAATAAGCGCACTACAAATCCCCATTCTCTGAGTAGGAATCCCTTTGCTAACTTATGTTTTTTTTGTTCGAGATTGTACAATTTCGCGAGTAAGCAAGTCTTTGTACTGTCAAAGATTCGACGCAATACCGACCGAAATTGTTTCCAGTCGGTTTCTTTCCAGAATATATGATCATGGGTCGGGCCTCTTGTCCTCTTATGTGCCCAAACGCAGTATCCCAACATATTTCCCAAAAACATTTTGGGGTTTTCCTTTGTATTTTTGACCACGTAATTCGGGGCTACCATTAGTTCTTTGGGTCTTTGTATAGGCGTTCTATGTTCCTGGTTAATTAGGTCAGGAAATCCCTTATTGGGTCGTTGACATTACATTAGTGTTTTCTCCTTCGGGGTTTTTGCTTTATCAACTTCTTTGTCCTCGGATGTTATTGATCGTCCATAAACCCTTCCTTTAAGCGCAAGATACTGCTTTTCGTCTGTAAGTATCATTTTTTTCTTTTTGTTAATTCTTTGTCATATCCTGTTTTTAAATTTTCTCGGTAAGGTTGTTTCTCCCTATTTTCACAGTATTCGAGCCATTCTCCCTGCCTGTTTGAGCGACACTACTCTTAGGATAGGTGGTTCTGTCTTCCTCAGGGCTTCACTGTACCTTAGTTTCACTCCATCTTCTGCTCCGTATTATTCCTTGTCTGATTTTATGACTACTTTCCTACCAAAAGACGAATATCCAAATTGGATACGGAAACTTTGTCCATGTATTCTAAAATGCGTCATTCTTTAATTAAGCTTTTTCACGAAGGGTGCCAAGTGCGTTTATTCTCTTGTCTTTTCTGTCCAGTTTTGTCTAAATAGATAGTTTTCTTTTAAATCGGGTTGGTGATATTGTTTGTTAAAGTGCCGGTTGGTTTTCGCGGAATGAGTAATCCGACTCTACTTGGTCCGTTTGACCAAAAATCCTTCTATCTGGATTTTCAATCCTCCCTGGGTAAAGGTGCTAATTGAGTTGTGCGACATATCTTTGTACGAGCTTCAACGGGTGGAATTTGTTCTTCCTGGCGAAACTCAAGAGTATTATTACCCTCACTGAGACGCCGAGGTAGTTCTTTGTCGATAATTTTTACTCCGGCTAGCTCAGATGTTGGGAACAGGAGTCTCTTTCGGATCGGATCACGGTTGGTTCAGTCTTCCCTGGTGGTACAGTTTCCGCCTCCGAGCGAAGGACTGGCAGGCGGTCGTACACTCCTTATAGGAGTACTGGATAATCCAGGAATCATCCTATGTTCCTGTTACTATAACCTTGTTTTATTTAAATGGAATACGGAATACGGTATCTTGGTACCTATCCCTTCTTTTCCTGCCAAAGCGCAGCCATCTAGATTAATGGTCTGCCTAGTTATTAGACGGTAATGTCCATGGTCTAGATCAGGTTCCCAATGGCAACCGTCAATGGTTCGGATGGCTAATCTTCCGTGGAGGTTCTCTGTTCCATCTCCAATCCTTCCTATATCTGCAGACAGTCGGTCAACTCAGCTAGGGCGTCTGGTGCTCACTATGACGCCTCGGTTACTCTTCACGTCCTATCTTCGACTCCTGGTGAAAACGAGGTTGGTTCTGGTAGGAAATCCTTGGTTGAAGTTCTTAGTCACACTTTCAATAGCTTTATATAAAATTTCCGTATTGTATACATTTCAAATAGTTAAAATTTTAAAGGTTTTTAAGAAGATTTATTAATTTTATTTTTTTAACTGCTCTATTAAGAGGCATATAAATGAACTTGGTTTAAAATATTTATATTTTTTAAAGTATTTTAATTCCCTTCTTATACTCTTTTATGCCAATGAGTCTTACATTATTATAAAAAATAATTAAAAAGAATTTGGTTAAATATTTTATTTTTAAATAACATTTTTTAAGGTCAAATATGGTCATAAGGCCCTAATGTATTTTTAATTTTTTTTATCCCTAAAGTAAACGAAAAAAGGTATAATTTTTTATATCTTGTGCAAGTATAGCTTTTGGCATTTAAAAAAAAATGTGAAATCTTAAGCCTTAATGAAAGAATTTTTATGCGTCTTAAGTCAAATCGCTTAAAATGTTGTACCTAATAATTGTGCCAATTGGCTTGTTTGTATCATCAAATGGCGGTTTTTTTTTGTCGAATCGGCCAGACTACGAGATTAAAAATCAATCACCATTTTTCCAGTATTTTAACAAAAATAAAGGCATTTTTGTTTTTTTAATTAACAAAGTACTGGATATCACTGTATCATAAAAACCGTTTTCAGGAATTTAAACTACAAAATTATTATGAAAAAGCAAATTTTCGATTTTACTGAAAAAGTACCTTTCAGACTTTTTCAAAAGACCGTTTTTTTAAGATAAAAGGTTTTTGAAAAATCATAACATTTTTCAACCGAAGATAAAATTTGTAGTTTTTATTTCAAAACGGTTTTATAAGTTAATATTAGCCAGTACTTTTTGTTTATTATATAAAAACGAAAAAGGTCACCTTTTTTATAATTATTGTTTAAAACAAATCACCTGAAAAATTCGGTTTGATTTTTAAATTTTTTAGTAAATCTACAGAATTATTTCTCCCGAAGATTCATGATCAGCTTTCCCAGAATATTTCAACTTTGTAGGTTTTTAATTTCTACAAACGGTTTTCTAGTTAGTGAATACCAGTATTTGTTATTAAAAACGAAAAGTCTTTATAATATTGTTTAAAAATACTGAAAGGTTATCATAATTAAGATTCGAAATCAGAAGTCAATATTGTTAACTAATTAAAAACTATATATTGGACTAATAAACAAATAAAGTCTGTTACCTTACGTGGTACGAATATTTTCGTACCAGAGTCTGTATCTTTCGTCGTCCCTAATAAACACGTTAATAATACATAAACTGCAGCTGACCTTTCCTACAAAATAAACTATGACTTGCTCTTTGGCTTTAATTAATTTTAGCCAAATATTTATAGGATTTTATGCCCAGGTATAAAAAAGGAAGGCAGGTGCTCCAAAACTTATAACTCCCTTCTCAAACCGCAAAACATCTTTTTATCTTTAGACATATTGTTAACAAAACAATAAAAGAGATATAATGATCGGTATTTTTTTTACAATTTAATCGCCTTCTTAAGACACTGTCGATAAAAGGTATTTGTTTTTTTAGGCTTTAATTGGCCCAAACGTCAGTTTGAAAGATTGCCGCGATAAAAGCTCTTGTGTATTGCGATAAAGAGAAGTTATACATCAATTTAATTTTTATCAGTGAAATCTGATCTGTATATTAGCAAGTATTTTAAAGAACTGTTTCTTTATCTAGTTGAACTGTGTTGATTCTTTAAGTGCCAATTATTTTGTTAAGATATACGGTAATAAATGAGAAATGCAATTCGAACACAAACAATTATTGAAAATACTTTGTAGAGGTAATTTTGATTGTTTTTCATTCTACCATTCGGTCAAAGAGATGCAGTCACATAAATTAAAATTAACTTTGTCTAAAATGATTTATCTATCTCTTGTTATCAATTTTTATAATTTTTAACCTAACATTCAGGGGGGTCAGAGGGTGTCCGTCGACCGCCCCTGGGTTTAAAAAATTACCTAAAATAAAACAATTCTTATCTCATCCCTTAAATTTGACAATATCGTCTAGAAATTTAAATGAGTTTGACTACACAGTACACATCACAAAAAAAGTGGTGTGTACTGGGTGCTACTAAGCTTTTCTAGCGTATTTTTTTCCGTTGAACACGAATCTGAAGTCCAAATTGGAGGTAAAACAGCAAAAAATCAAGAAAATCCCAAAAGACCAACACGGTGCTTAAACTCATCTAAAAACCAATCATATAACAAAGTACGCAGATGATTCAAAATCCGACTCTTATACCGGTCTGAAATTTTTAGACGATCGTCCTAGAGTCATGAAAAAGCCATATAAAAATAATTGGACCGGTACTACCCTTGAAACCATCCCTTGTCAACACTCAAGTACCTCCGCGGGCTGAAAACATTTAAAATGCATCGGTCCAACTCTCGTACCGGTCTGAAATTTTTAGACGATCGTCCTAAAGTCATAAGAAAGCCATATGAAAATAATTGAACTGGTACTACCCATAGAACCATCCCTTGTCAACTCTTAAGTACCTCCCCGGGTTAAAAAAAAATAAAAATAAATTGATCCAACTCTCATACTGGTCTAAAATTCTTAGGCGATCGATCCTAGAGTCATAAAAAGGCCATATAAAACTAATTGGATTGGTACTACCCTTGAAACCATCCCTTGTCAAGTACTTCCGCGGACTTAAAAAAATTCAAAATAAATCGATTCAACTCTCATACCAGTCTGAAATTTTTAGACAATGATCCTAGATTCATAAAAAAGTCATATAAAAATAATTGGACCGGTACTACCCTTAAAACCATTTCTTGTCAACACTCAAGCACCTCCGCGGGCTGAAAAAAATACAAAATGCATCGGTCCAACTCTTATACCGGTCCGAAATTTTTAGACGATTGTCCTAGAGTCATGACAAATCTACATAAAAATAATTGGACTGGTACTACCCTTAGAACCATCCCTTTTCAACACTGAAGTACCTCCGCGGCTGAAAAAAATTTAAAATAAATTGATCTAACTCTCATACCAGTCTGAAATTTTTAGACGATCATCCTAGAGTTATTAAGAAGCCACATAAAAATAACTCGACCGGTACTACCCTTGAAACCATCTCTTGTCAACACTCAAGCACCTCCGCGGGCTAAAAAATCAAAATGCATCGGTCCAACTCTTATACCGGTCCGAAAATTTTTAGACGATTATCCTAGAGTCATGAAAATCTACATAAAAATAATTGGACTGGTACTACCCTTAGAACCATCCCTTTTCAATACTGAAGTACCTCCGCGGCTAAAAAAAATTTAAAATAAATCGATCCAACTCTCATACCGATCTGAAATTTTTAGACGATCGTCCTAGAGTCATAAAGAAGCCACATAAAAATAACTCGACCGGTACTACCCTTGGAACCATCTCTTGTCAACACTCAAGTACCTCCGCGGGCTAAAAAATTCAAAATAAATCGATCCAACTTTCATACCGGTCTGAAATTTTTAGACAATCGTCCTAGAGTCATAAAGAAAGCATAATTGGACCGGTACTACCCTTCGAACCATCCCTTGTCAACACTCAAGTACCTCCGCGGGCTGAAAAAAAAATTAAAATAAATGGATCCAACTCTCATACCGGTCTGAAATTTTTAGACGATCGTCCTAGAGTCATAAAAAAGCCATATAAAAATAATTGGACCGGTACTACTCTTAGAACCAGCCCTTTTCAACACTCAAGTACTTCCGCGGGCTGATTTTTTTTTAAATGAATCGATCTAGCTCTCATACCGGTCTAAAATGCTTAGACGATCGTCCTAGAGTCATAACAAAGCCATATAAAAATAATAGGACCGGTACTACTCTTGGAACCATCCCTTGTCAACACTCAAGTACATACGCTGGCTAAAAAAAATTTAACATGAATTGATCCAACTCTGATGCCGGTCTGAAATTTTTAGAAGATCAGCCTAGTGTCATAAAGAAGCCATATAAAAATAATTGGACCGGTACTACCCTTGGAATCATCCCTTGTCAATATTCAAGTACCTCCGCGGGCTGAAAAAAATTTAAAATGAATCGATCCAACTCTCATACCGGTCTGAAATTTTTAGATGATCGTCCTAGAGTCATAAAAATTCCATATAAAAATAATTGAATCGGTACTACCTTTGGAACTATCTCTTGTCAGCACTCAAGTTAAATCTTTTTGACCCCCTACATTTTTTTCTGGCGGCAGCCCTGGTAATGGTGGATCCATGACTTATCTTAATGGTCCTCCTGATTTAATAAATCTAGTTTTATTAATTATGTTTTATAGATTTGTGTCGGATTCATGTTTTAGTATGTTTTTGTTGGGATTACTTGCCTTGATATCTCTGGAAAATGGGACCACTTCGGTCCAGGTCCCAGGGTATATCAAACTGAGCCTGCTCAGCCCTGTTGACCCCTATGAACTGGCAGGTCGCCTGACACAAAAAAAAGAAAAAACCACAATAATGGTAAAAAGGAGTTGTAAAGGCTTTTTGATAAAAATAAAAAAATTTTTTGTTTAAATGAAAATAAAAAGCATGAAAAAAATAAAAGATATTTTAGTTCAAAATGATAATTATCCTGATTTAAAAAACAAATGCTTTCCAAAATTTAAACAACGAAATTTAAGAAAAAATAAAAATACACCTATTACCAATCTATTATTGCCATATATTCCTGGCTCATCAAATAAAATTCAACGAATAGGTAATAAATTTAATATTCGTACTATCTTTAAAACACAAATTTCTGGGTGCTACAGAGCCCGACTATCCAGAAGTTCTAGCGACAAAGTCCAGGAAAGCTCACGTTGCCGCATCGCAACGTGAAACGCGAAAAACAGAGAGCTGGCTGATTGACTGGCATCAGGGCCAATGGAGTAGTTCAAAAGGCGGGAGAGAAGATCTTGAAATTAAACTTTTTAATTACGTTTAATAATTTATTTAAAATTAAATTTCTCCATTTTTTCCCCCCACTGTACAACAATATTACAACTTTTC
Organism: Listronotus oregonensis; assembly: GCA_019359885.1. Taxonomy (NCBI): domain Eukaryota; kingdom Metazoa; phylum Arthropoda; class Insecta; order Coleoptera; family Curculionidae; genus Listronotus; species Listronotus oregonensis. The sequence goes on from JAHBCN010001180.1 coordinate 84,633, forward strand.
ATTGTAAATCGTATTTTCTTAACATGCATAAACTCTGCAAAAACTTTAATATTTTATTTTTACTTTTTAGTTTATTAGTCCTCCTGAAAACCCCATTCGCGGACACACTGTATATAAAAAATACTGAAAAAATATTTTATTAACCAAACATTTTTCATACCTCTAAAGGGATGTACTGGTCATTACTTATTTTATGATGGTTCACTAATCAACTGCCCCATAATGAAGCAATTAGGGAGCACTCACAAAAAACGAGCCGGCAAATTGTTGACGTGTACAATTGAGACATCATCATTTCGACCGACTGTGGGTAATTACCCTAATAAAGTATAATTAAAAACTATCTTGTTTTTAAATCGCCGGGTTCTTGTTTTGAAGTCAGCCAGCCTTGCAATTCGACGGAGCCTTTGGCCAGACGGATGAAATCACATGCGAAATTAGTTAACTTTTTATTTAAAAATGCACCACAGGCTTGTATACACGGAAAAAAATTATAGCAGAAAATTCTACAGGTGAGGCATAAACTCCAAAAAAGAGACATATGAAGACGATGATATTAAATTGTTCAATAAGTTTTGCCGTTTGATAAAAATACCACGATTTTATGGTTTAAAATTCATTTTATTATTTAATATTATATTTTTTAACTTCACTACGTTCCTTTCAGTGATCTTTTAATGTTTGGATTCCATCCCTATGAGGAGAATTTGGAACACTATGAAAAATACGCTGAAAATCGTTTTCCACGTATGAATTTTTTGAAATATAAGGACAACTGTAAGTTAGAGATAGCTAAATCGGACCAATAGATAATGTAACAATTGGGACACTGTTTAGAATTTAATTATAAATCGATGAAACTTTCAAATAAAATTTAAAAAAAAATAAAAAAGAACTTTTTTTAAAATCTTTATCATTTTTGTTTGTTTTCCATATTTAAAACGAAAAAATTAAAAGGAAAAGAAGTTTCCTAGTTTAAACAAATGGAAGAAACAGAAGTTGGATGTGCCTTTGTAAAATATTACTCTGCACATAAATTTGTTGCATTTGTTTCAAAACCTTCTTGTGTTGCAGATCCAAGTGGTACAACATCTGCAATATCATTATGCATCAATATGAGCCTCAATAATTAAGGGTGTGTTTAAAGTAAAATGAAGAAGAGTGTACTGTTAAAAAACTGTTAATGTTTGATAATAATATATGGCTTACAACATCTGGATTGTAAAATCTAATATAGCTCTTAGAGAAACAGGTATACACGCTTAAAACCGCTTCCTACTTAAGGGGTTTCACCCGTAACGCATGAATCGTCACCCAATAGCTGATTGTTGGGGTGACGCGGGTCAAATCACTTCCATGCAAATTTTATGACTTTTAATAGTACTAATCGTAAATTAATGTAGCGAATTTTGGCAAAAAAACATTAGCCATGGGAAAAATTAGAACCGGTCCCAATCTGGTGGGTGAAAACGCATGAGTTTTAACCCTTACCCATAACTCGCAGGTGTAAATCTTAAGAGTCAAAGATTTTTTTAACCGAGGTAAAACCCTAGGTTGGAATTGGCCTTTAGAGTATTTGCAGAATCTCAATTTTTAAATTTAATCGACTTAAATGTAAAGGATACAAACAAAAATGATAAATTATCGAATCGGTTGGCCACTTTTTAGTTAGCAAACTGATTCAATTAAAAAAATAAAACTGTAAAACTCTAAGCAATAAAGGAAAACAAAAACAGGCGCATATTTAAAACAAATACTTAATTTAAAAAAAATATCGCATTTGGGGGAGGCGTAAAAAGGGGGCTACCGGGCTGCAGTCGCCTTAAATACGTTTATAATTTTAAAGCTAATTCGCCAACAAAATTTAATTTGTATTCCAAATAGCTGAACACTTTATTGGTCGATTTTTTGATCCTAACTCGCTTTGGACCCAAAGTACTGCGTTTACACCACTCCACGGTCTCTTGTTTTCATTCAGGATTGTGGTGACAGATCCAAGTCTCATCTATAATATTGAAACGATTCATGAAATTGCTAAGAAAGTCGCATTCAAATGTGTTTTTGTTCCATTGTTAGCGAATGTGGCGACTATTGTGCAGGCAACTTTGTGAAACCTAAAACTTCAGCCTTATATTTTGATCACACTGCCTAATAAAATTTTTAAGTCTACCTTATTTCCCTTGACAATTTTTCAAAACCATTTCCTATATTTTCTATAATTTGTAGTGTTGATGCACCTTTTGAACATTGTGGATAGTCTACTATACTTGTACCACCATGTTTTAATTCAGCAACCCACCCTTCTTCTGTTTTAATTAATTGTAAAGTGTCTTCAAGCACTTTAGATAATAGTTAATAAATTTGCCTTGGTGCTACACCTTCCAAAAATAAGAATTTTATTACTGCACGGTATTCAACTTTTTCCAGTGTATAAAGATATTGTGACACGTCCAATTTACACAGCTGTATAAGTAAACAGACCCACATAAAACTTTACACGTGTTTGTGAAAAAGTACTATCATTTTTAGAAAAAAGCAACGAACCTAATAGCGCCATCTCTTATCAAACGACAAAACCCGGTAATTTATCCAACTAATTTACTTGAAATTGTAAAACTCTTTATTTTTATTTTGTCGACATTTTACCTACAATAATTTGCACTCTGTGGTATACAACCAATCTTCTTAACTTCAAATGCTCATTGGTTTAGTTATTAAAAAAGGTAAACTGAAAAGTTAGAAAAACTTTAAATTTTGCTTATAACAGAAAAGGTCTCAAACGTTAATTTTCTTTAAAAAAATATCCAATTAATTATAGAAAGTTTATAAATAAACCTATTTTCTGCACCAAAATTGGTAATGCTCTAATAAATTTACTAGACAACTATTATACCCATCATTGCAGAATAGAAAAAATATATCTATGCATGTTTTGAAATTAAAATACTCAACTGCAATCAGGATCCAAATTAAATGGTTAAAATAAAACTTAAAAATAAATAAATTTTTAAAAGCCCTTAACCCTTTATATTATTTTGTTGCATTTTCTTTCACAAAGACCTCTAGGGCCTTAAAGCTTTTTGTCATCCCTAATTGAACCCGGGGAATAGCCAAGTTTTCTAAGCATCTATAATGAAAAATAAATATTACCAACGGAGAAGCTAAGGGCCTGAATAAATATCCCCCGATAAGGCAAATAGGTGATTTTATTTGTACGGTTTCAAATCTTTAAAAATTTATTGTAATGTGATACATTTAAAGTAAAAAGATAAAGGCCCCGAAACTGCTTAACAATTCATTGTACCCGAGAAGGAAGAAGTAATTTTTAAAGAGGGAGACCAGTTTCGGATTAAATGTAGAAATTGGAAAACACTTTAGCTCGATGGCCTTAAGGGAGGATTTTTTCTTCTATGTTTATTAGGTTTTCTTTGTGTTGTCTTTTTGGTAACTTTTGTTAACAAAAAACTAAATACTACACGTAAAATAACAGCTTGACATATCTAAGGCCAGTCACTGAATATTTGTCGCTTCAAATACATATATATTTTCGATTTTATTTTTTTACGAGTCTATTTCATAAGTTAGAAAAAGTCTAAAAATACATTCTTATTAGAACTTTTTGCGCTTTATATTTTGGTAAAGTGAAAAATTTCGTTTCGTTTTCGCTAATTCATCATCAACTTTATTTTTTTAATTACGGCCCTCGATTGTTTATTTTTCTAAAACAGTTTTATTCCCAATTAGAATGATGTATAAGACTTGATATTGTTCTGTTAAATAAGCATATTTCCACACGAGTCAATGAGTTAGACAAGGAACGCACATGATTTCTTATAAAGGCGTTCCATATTTGTTAAGTAAATATTAAGTGTTATACATTTTTGTAATTGGGATAATATGGGGTTTTAAAAATTAATAAAAATCCAAGGCGGTGTTAAAAACAAATTTGATGATGGGCCAACGAAAACGAAACGTCGTTATTAATTTTTGACTTTACCAATAAATAAAGCGCAAAAAGTTCGAATGAAAATGTATTTTTAGAATTTTGAAGTAAACCAGTACAAAAATGAAAACAAAAAGCCAAATTATTTGTTTTTTTGCCATATTTCCGGAAGTACGATAATAACTTCAATTTTTCAATGGTATATTATTAAGCTCCCCCATAGGCAACTTTGCCAAATTTAAACAACTCACCTAGGTTAACATTTTATGTAATTTTGAATATTTGGTAAACTGGGCCTTTCACCTTTTCACCTTAATAAATATTAATAAAATACATGAAAAAAAATATTAGTTTATTTTATTCACTGGCTTAATATTTCAAAGCGGCACCATTTTTTTTCCACTAATAAATTTAAACGTGTGGGCATTGATGCAATCAGCATTTGTGCATGATGAACTTTGTTATTATTCCAGGTTTCTTCAATTTTATTCCACAAATCATCACTGTTTTGTGGATGGAAATCATTGTTCTTGTTAATTTTCTTTACGATATATCCCCAAACGTTTTCGATTGGATTGATATCAGGGCTTCTTGAGGGCCAAGGTAACAATGAAATGTTATTTTCCAGTAGCCAGTCCGAAACTCTCCTTGCTGTATGGACGGGGCAGTTGTCATGCTGGTATATAAAATTTTCTTGTTCAAATATATTGTTTACCGATGGCAACATAACATTTTGGAGTATGTGTATATAAGCTTGACTATTAAATCTTTCTCGAATACGGTGGCATATGCCTAGCCCTCTGAAAGACATATACCCCCATACATTAACAGAAAATCTTCCACTTGTTTTAACATGTTGGGTATATCTTTCTTCGTACCGTGTATTTTGCGGCCTATACACTCTAATCTGCCCGCTATAATAAGATTGAAAAATCTTCTCATCGGTAAATACTCCTTTCCCCCTTGCGGTAAATATTCCAGTGCAAACCCCATTCTTTGCTCTTTATTCATATCGGTCAAAAATGGCTTTTAGCAGCTACACTGCTTCTAAATTTCCCGAATTTTTCCTAATACGATTTCTTGCCGTTCTTACTGTCCCAGGAAAATTAGTTTGGTTGTGTGCTTCTACAGCTGTCTGAAATGGATTGTTTCGCAAAAATCTATCAGATCATTATCTTGATTTTCGTTTAAAATTTTTCTTCTACCACTTCCAGCCCTTCTCTCAATGATTCTGTATTTTCCATTTAGTTCTGAGGCTTTGAATAGTGCTTCTTGGTTTCCCAACTTGCTGAGCTATTCTTCCCAGAGAAACACCTTCTTCGAATAGAGTAATTACTCTCGCCTTCTCTAGTTCATTAATTTTCCAAAATTAAAAAAAGTAAAATAATATAATTTTGAAATGTGTTACAGATAACAATTTGTCAAGTAAGGTATATTTCCAGGTGATCCAGGTACGCAAAAGCCAACATCACACTGGGAAAAATTAGGTGTACGAGATTTTAATTCCGTCACTGTACATTGGGGGTTAAAATGGGAATGAAAGTTTGTATAACAAAATCGTTAATTTTGAAGTTGTAAATAGGGGAGATCGTAAAAGGGCTTTTGAGTACCCAGCACATTAGGAGACGTTAGCTAAAAAAAGATTTTAGTAAACCCTCCTCTCTGAATGACGGGTAAAATCTTGTATGGAACGTTGTCATTTCCAGCCCTAAAAGTATACAAATTGGTATGTAGGCTATTGATTACAAATAAAAATATCTGTTTTAAAAATGATGGAATTTCATACCTTGGGGGAGGGGAAGAGGGGTTAAAACTTTGATAAAAATTCGTATAGTCGTTTTTAAAGTTATAAATATGAAAGTTGGTAATTAGGCGTGTGATTTCTCCAAAAAATAAAAAGTGGTAGTATTTTTGAAGCTTCATCCTCTAAAGGGTTAAAAAGGGCGAATGAAAGTATAATAAATTGGTACTTACTTATTTATAAATGCAAATTATTAGTGATGAGCAAAACAAGACCAAGACCAAGACCGGGCTAATCTTGGTCTTGGTCTTGGTCTTGCAAGCCTCGTCTTGTTCTTGGTCTTGGTCTTGGTCTTGATCTTGCACCACCCGGTCTTGGTCTTGGTCTTGCTGCAAGAGTCTTGCTGGTCTTGCTTTTTTTGGTAGTAATAATTTAAACCAAGCAATCTTGAATAAAATATATTTTTTTAGTACTTAAAAATAAATAAAGATAGACATTATATTTTTTGCTTTAAAATTTAAAATATATTAATTTTAACCTTACACGTACATTTAAATTATTTGATTAAAAAGCATTTTTTAAATGTAGGGGTTTATTTATTTATTTTGGTCCATTTTTAGTTGAATTGAGACACAACCTGCTTTTATACATTTAGTAACATATAAAAACATTTAAGTAATAAGAATTACTTAAATTTTAATTGAAGATCCATATAAAATTAAAGCAAATACAGAGCAGAAAAAAATACTTAATACCTAACCAGACGTGACGTAAAATTTCCGTTACAATGATTCTGATATAAAACACAGGTTTCTGATAAAAAAAAAAGTTTAAGAAACTTTTCAGTATATATGAACTTTTCATCTTTAAATTCAACATTTGCCGTACAAAGTTTGTACAAATACGTTATAAACATTCTACATTTGCAAGGTGGCTCAATAGTGTGACAAAGCTCAAGATATTCGAAACCACTCATAATAGTAAAAAACTGAACATACAAAAAATAATAGAAAAAAAGGAAGTGAAGGTAAAATTATTTTTTATCCGGGACATTTTCAAAGAATCCATTGCCACTCAAAAAAATGCCCTTATTTTTTAATATTTAACCTAAAATAAAAAAATAATAGCGAAAAATCTATTTAAAAAATCGCCACCCTGTATATTATGCTAGAAATTTTGGAACTGTCATATAGGAACAATGTCGACGTAGATGGTTTTAAATATCAATTTTGGTTTTGACAAAAATGACGTCATCATTATTCTTCTGGCATGATTTTGACTTTTTCTCTTAAACCGGAAATGACATTTAAAATCCATTAATCTAAAAAGAACTGATATATGACAGGACAAATATATTTTTTATTAATCCATCACTTTAATATTTGTATCTTAGTTTTAAAAAGTAATCTTATAGTGCGGCTTCTTACTGTGTGGAACAAAAATAATGTATTTCTGGATTTTGGAAATTTTTAATTTACCCTGTAAGTGGCATTACTAGATAGCTAATTTAACGTTAGGATTATGAAAGTAATTTACTCATTATCGTTGTTAGAAAACTGTATAAAAGAACAAAGTAATCGATTTAATTATTATTTTACCAAGAAAACCTGTTGCTTATTAAATCATTGCCTTTTTGGCAGTTCTCGGCACATTTTTTGTCATTTCTGTATGAAACACCTCTATATATTGAATATGAAAATTAAAATTTATGATATTAAAAAAACAATCGCATAAGTGCAAGAGTCTTGCAGGTCGGTCTTGGTCTTGCGTGGTCTTGCACTCCTCGGTCTTGGTCTTGGTCTTGCTGCAAGACCAAGACCGCAAGACCAAGACCAGTATCGCTCATCACTACAAATTATACTAAAAAATAAAAATTTCGGTCAAAAGTAATTTTTTTGGAATTTTTTATCTAATGTGCAATTAAAGCATAGATTTAACAACTATCCAGTTTAAAGAAAGAAAATTAGAAAATAATATTTTCTGGCGTGAAGTTAGTTCAAGGCTTACATTGTCCAGTGATAAAATAAGGTATAGAGGCCTTTGACGCGTGACGGATCAGTAAAGTTAAGCAAATTTAGGCGTGGACAGTAGCCTTTAAGGGTACATCTTTAAAACAAGCCCTAATTGCGGCTTAATAATAAAATAGATACTAGTACCTTCAACAACAACACATAAAATGAATGTACATTATCCTAGAATGATTATAATTCTTATGCGAAAACGTGCAATTTTTATGCATAAACGTGCTTTTATAAGAAATTATCACTGCAAAATATTTCTAGATATTCTCTTCTTCTTTCCTGGAAGCCGTTTTGATTTACTACCGAAGGCAGGGCAGCCTCCTGGACTTTTCGTGCCTAATCTTCCAGTATCTTTGATATCAATAGTCCCATTAGTTTTGTTTTTTCGACAAGTCTGCCTAACCCCGAGACTGGTTGGATGACATTATTCCTGTTATCTCATTTTCTATTGCCCAAATAATGAATGTCTTTTGTGATTAAACGCCTCACATTCGCATAGGATACGGTAGGCTGTTTCTTTTCCCTTTTCGCACATTTTGCAACTTGGGTCCCCATTGTATAAGCCTATCTTGACCCCTTATGAAACCTTTTTCATATTTTATTCTACTGATGCTTCCCCAGTATTCCTCGTGTTTCTTTCGGATCCGTTCCCGGGTTTGCAATTGTGCTGTGGTTTTGGTTACTCCATGGGCAGGTTTTGGTCCAAAGTATGGTGTGGGTGATTCCTGTCTCGCTATCTCATCCGCTTTTTTATTGCCTTCTATTCCCGGATGTCCTGGTACTCAGAGGAGAGTTACGCTGTTGCTTTCTCCCAGGACTTCCAGTTCTTTTTGGCATTCCCAGGTCAGCTTTGACGTTATCTTGGGTTTTACTAGAGCCCCTAGTGACGCCTGGTTGTCTTTTATTATGCAAATCCGCTGGTTTTTTAAGCCTTCCTGTTAGTTTCTTTAGCACAGTGCAGTAAAGCATATATTTCCGTTTGAAATACAGAATTCTTGTGATTTCTAGATATTAAAAACTTATAGAATGAAGTCAAATCGATCTTATTGAAGTTTTTTTTATAAAACAATTTTTATATAGATAAAATATACGTTAACCATGAAAAAAGGGCGGCTATTAGAAAGAGCTGATTAATTAGTTACTTCTTATCCATAATATTTTGAAAGGGATCCCGCATAAGGCTACCTCCAAAGAAATAAGGTGTTAATTTGATATACACCGTTCAAAGAATACCGGCTCATTTAAATACAGTCTTTTTTATCATGCAGGTAATTTGAAACAATGGTTTATAACTTATTTGTAACTGGAAGTGACTGTCTAGATAATATCTTTATATTAGTTCAGGTATGCCTTAGTAATTAATCTTAAACAGAACAGATACAGAGAATATAATTTAGGTAATTCAAAAATAGGTAAAAAGGAATATAAAAGAATTTTATGTCAAATTAAAAGTTAAAGCTTAATGGATCTTTCTTCCTCTCCACCCCATGCTAAATTTAAAATTATATTATTTACAGTGTGGCAAACTTTGGAATTTAGGCAAATTTATTATTTTAAACATTTATTAACAAAACGATCGCTAAACAAAAAATATCTAGGGGCACCATAGTACGCAAGTCCAAGTATCGGTCTGACGCACGCAGTGTGTATATTACACGGAACGTTAAGTAGGTTTTAGAACAAAAGTTAAGAAAAAATAAAAATAATAATAAAAAAAAAATAAGGTTAAAAATTTTGCAGATACTTTGCTTCAAAATAGGACAGTTAAAATTCTATTAAACTTTATCTTCAACATAAATGCGAACGGTTTAAGCAAGAAAATAATTAGTAAAACGGTTGACCCAACAGGCCATCCCTGCCACTTTAGGCCAATTTCAAATTCACAAATAAATTTCACCAAAATTTTTCTATTAACATGGGAAAGCCTCCTGAATTTTGCTCGGAATTTTTGAAATATGTAAATTGGTCCAGAAATCCTAAAAATATCGATATAATAACTTTTGGTCAGTCTTGGGAAAGCGTCCGTGCTTTTAATTTTCACGGGAATTTTTCTGATGATACAAAGAGTCTTCTGAATTTCGCGTAGTATTTATGAAAGGTGCAAAGTGGTCCAAATATAAGGAAAAACCCCAAACATATCGATATAATGATTCGGGGTAAATCTTAGGGGGGCTTCGGATGCTTTTAATTTTCACGGGAGCGTCCGGGATGTACAAAAAAGCCCCTGAATCCTGAATTTGCCCAGAATTTTTGGGTGTGAAGTGATTCAAATATAAAAAAACACTTTTTCCAAAATTTTTCGACAACGATATCTTTCGAAAAAATCAACCAATTTTAACATGTTTGGGAGCGACCGACGTTTTTTTTTAGGTTAAAAGTTGATTAGTTTTTGGGATCGGTCAGTATAGCCGTTTAAAAGTTATTTAACAAAAAGCCATATTTTTGAAAATTTTATTTTTGGGATTTCTCACAGTCTACCGGTCAGAATCGTTTCGAATAATATAGAAAATCTAAATTTTTCCACATTTTCCGACTTATTTACTGGGCCAAATAAAGAAGTTTCACTTCAAAAACTGTATATAAAAACTATAATTTGATGTAAAATTTCGGGGATAGGGAGTAGTTTCTTCAGTGCCCAGGGGCGGCGCTAAAGTTAAATCCGGCCCTGCCCTGAGGCGGTAATATCGTATATTTAGGGGATATTTTAGAAGTTTGCAATTTGTCTAATCAAAACTAACCAAGACTAAACTAAGTGTCTAAGATTATAATTGTCTTAGAATATAAAATTCAGGCAGCATTCTATTCCATGCAATAAACTTAGGAAAAAAAGAGGAGATCTCAACAAAAACACATGTAAAATAAGGGCCAACTTCCTATCCAAAAATATCGGCCTCTAGTAGTGAGATCTAAGTCCAAGTCCGGTCTTGTTTTGATTAAAAGTTCATCTCATGTAATACCTAGGTACTCAGTTATGTATCCAAAAAACGTGTTTTGGCTATGTAATTTATTTAGAATAGAATTGTGTGCAGAACTTGGTCTAATCTTAGATCTCTGTATTAAAGAGATTCTTGGATAGGAACTTTTCCCTTATGTTACATAAAGTGTTTTTGGTAGAATTGTAGCTAAGTCGGGCAACCACTAATAACGTCTGCTCTTAACACGCTCGCTAGGCTCGCGCGTTTTAATTCGCCCTTATTAATTCCCTTGTTCGATAAATATCTATTAAATATGTTAACACCATAACTTTTATAGTAGAAATAAAAAACAACACATAATATATAAAAAAACTTTTAAAGGATATTAAGCCTTCCTTTGTTTAATTTAATGTCACCTTTATTCCTTCCTTTTATTTGGATTTATTCCCGAAGTCACTTCCATAAAACGTCCATAAACTTGGAGGGTAATCTCTTTAAATTAGATCGAACCCAAAATCTAATTAAGTTAAAAGAATAAAATATAGTTCTCCAATTTAATCTTAAATTGATCTCTATAGCGTAAAATATGGCTTCCTTCTCAGTTACAACCAATTGTTTAGCATTTAAGGGACCTTTATCTCTTTGCTTTAAAATGCACCGCATTACAATAAATTCTCAAAGATTAGAAACCGCACACATAAAATCACCTTTTGCCGTTATCAGACCTTATTTATTCAGGCTCTCTAAGGCCCTTAGCTTCTCCCATCGTAATATTTATTTTACATTATAGGTGCTTAGAAAAACCTGACTTATCTTAAAGAAAAGCAAGAGTGTATTAAAAAATTTAAGGTGGGTATTGTGTTAGCAAGAAATACTATAACGCTAGTAACTAAACTGCTGATCAATTCGAGTAATAAGTTCCAACTCAATTTTTTTTTTAATATAAAAAACAAAATGCTATTTTACTCGTTTTGTAGGAATTTTTTAAAAGTTTTTTCGTAAAATCGTATCGAAATAATTACTTTTTAATCGTCGAAGGGTCAGCCTTTTAGGCACGTGTGCGTAAAAGCAATATAAATCAAAATTTATTAAATTTCAAATTATTTATTATACATGTTGCAGGAAAAGTAAATTCTCCAGTAAGAGTTAACTTGGCCTAGGTAAAGTCTTACTGGTCTTTTAAATAAAGGTTGATTTAAAGCGAAAAGTGGTAAATTTTGATCAACATTCACTAGTCAAAGTTGACTATACCTAGGGAAAGTATACTCTTACTGCTTTGAATTATTAAAAACTGACTATTTGCAAGAAAAAACGATCTACTACCTAATAAAAAACAAATTAAAAAGCAAAACCTTCATAATAAAAATGTTTGATAAGAAATGTTTATTATTTAAGGAGCATTTTATTTTGGTTTAGTTCAGTTCCTACTTTAGTGATTTATCACATCTGAAATATAGGTAATTAGGGAAAATAAAATGCCGCTTTAACTAACCATGACCGACCAGAACTAAAGGGTTTTGAATTTGTCTAAATTACACCTACACAGAAAAAAACATATTATCAAATAGAGTATTTAGATATTTTTGTTTATATTTATTTAAATTGAGATTACCGATTCTTATTTGAAGAAAGCCACCTTAAAAGAAGTATTTCAAAATGATTAATAAAATTATTTCATATCCTCAGAATATATTTTCAATTTAAAAATACAGTCTAAAGCTAAGACTTTCATGATTTTGGTTTGAACTTCTTTGTTCTTCAGTTTAAAATAACATATAATTTTACTTTGAATTTCAGTTAGTTTTAAAATAAAAACTGGTCATTTAAAATTTAAAAATGACATATCATTAAAAGAACGCGTCCTGTATGTTCAATTTGAAACATTTGGATTGCTCAATTTGAGAATATATTTGCAATATAATCTAAATATAAAATTTTTGAAATTCGGAAATTTTCATTTCTAGAAATCCACCTACGATGTACCCGATTGGCACCGGAAATTAGCGGTGCTTGGTTTGCCCGTTCATTCTTGTGATTATAGATAAAGTGAAGGGTATAGCGAAATTTAATCTGACTGTTCTAGTCCCGTTGGACGTGTTTTTGTTTTGGGTGTTTGTACGATTAAATAATGGGAGTTGAAACATTTTACAACAGTGGGGATGTGATAGTGTTATTCAAGCCTAGGTAAGTATTTACACCATTGTTTTATAAAACTGTTGTCCAAAAAAACCAAGGGTCGATAGATCTCAATTGTCACCAAAACAGGCATTTTTATTTAAATAAACTTACCTATAGGAGCATACGCTTTTGTCTCATAACTAAACATGTTTATATAAAGTGTTAGATATTAACTGACTAAAAAAACTACTAAGTACATTGTATAAACCATTAATATTGTTACAGGCTACAGAATATGAGTACAGTGTGATAAAATTCAGTATACCTAACAAACAATATATACATATACCTACCTATATGTCTAATAAATTGTATATTTTTAGGCATTATTTTTAAAATATTTTTTTATTTAACTATTCAAAAAATCTTAAATAGAATTGAAAGGCATTGGCGCGTTACATTTTTTAAAATTTGCCAACTGGGAATATGGGTAAATGAAATTGACTAAAACTATTCTAAGCAAACTGCTTTTAGTTAAGTATATTATTTTAAAACTTTGACTCCCTGTAGCCTATGGTACCCCAAACTGCACCTGTTTAAAAAAAAATTCTTACAAATAAAATGTATAATAATAATACATATTATGTATCTTGCTTTCTATATATTCTATAAGCCTGAGTATCTTTATTTTTTTAGTTAAGTGTTTAGGAGTACCTAGTAAAACCTAGTATACGATTTGAGAAACAGTTTTTTGAATTAATTATATTTAAAACACTTTGTACTTGTAGTTTGTCGCCCCTGTACGTATGTATAGGAGTTAATTTACTTTTAAATTAAATTTTTAAAATGCATTTTATTTATATTTTATTTTTATTTATCTGTATGTTGGTATAGAAATCTGATATACCCACCTATTTACTTATTACAGAAAAATGTGTTGCTTAATATTTTAACTTTAGCATTTCGAATGTTTATTTTATTTTTTTTGAAATTGTCAGAGGAAGACCAGTTGCAGAGTTGTCCGAAGGCCTTCTTAAAAACTAATCCCGTTGATTGGGCCTCGAATGACTGTTCAAAGAAAAATAGCTGAACTGATTTTTTTTTCGTTACGAAGTTGAGAACAAGACTGTTTTTTTTTCCCAAAAAAGTAGAACTTAAAGTTAATTCTTCTATAATGAAAATTATAATTTGTTATTTAACAGATTTTAAAAAGCTTCAGCAAGATATTTTTTAATAAACGTTAAGATTTTTACCTGTTGTTTTTTTGTAGTTGTCAGTAAACCTTTTTTAAATTTTAATGGACTTTTTTTAAAACAGCGAAAAAATTTTAAAAAAATTTTATACCTATATTAATGTTAGCTAAACGTAATAATGGATTTTTTATCATTTTTAAAAAAAAACCTATATTTTTTTATTTCCCAAATTTTTAAAGAAAGTAACGTTGTTTAGGTCAACAGTGTTGAGGTCATATAAAAATTATTTTACTAAAATTTACTGAATACGGAAAAAAATCCGGGTACGTTAAAAAAAAATGTGTTCAGTTATTGGTGCAGCAGCTTCTCTTTTAAAAGTATTATACAGAGTGTAACAAATTAGTGTATGCATGGGGATCTTAAAAACCGTCAAATACGAGGGTTTTAAATTAAGGGAAATTTTCGCATTTACTTGCCCTACAAAATGCCATTTAAAATGTGAATTTTTTTTAAAAAGTTCCAGAGATATACAAAAAAAAAAATTTTCAAAAATTGATCTTTTTTCTAACCTTATTTTTTAAAAAATTTTAAAATTAATAACACATTTACATAGCCACTTTATTTCCGCTAAATATTAGTGTTTTTGGGTTTGCCATTCAACGTTTAAATGACGACCATGATTAACTTTATTTTTTTTGCCCTTTTTGGATTTTTTTTGTTTTGAGTTTCTTATTGAATGACCTATTCAACGATGTATCACACTTGCATATCAGATTTGTGGTTCGGTACTTAGCTCAAAAAAAATTAATGAAAGAGATTCTTTTGGGGCACGAAAAAAAAAAGTTTGATGGTGTCGAAAACGGCGTTGAATGGGAAATCAAAAACGTAATATTTAGGGGAAAAAAAGTGGCTATGAATGTTTAAAAAATTTTAAAATCGGTTAATAAATAGCGTTAGAAAAAAAAAAAATACATTTTCAAAATTTTGGTTTTTCCCCATATCTTTTGGGAAATATTCGAAAATCTGACACATTTTAAAAGGCATTTTGTTGGGCAAGTAAATGCCAACTTTGCCAATTTAACCGACTTCATATTCCATGGTTTCCAAAATCCCCATGGATACACTCGAATTTGTTACACCCCCCCAATATTTCAGTTCTAAAAAAGTCAGCATATTAAACCGAACATGTTAAAATTATTAAATTAAATAGTTAATATTTTCATTTTAATATTAGAATATCACTAAATAAAACAAAACCTACTTATACCAAAGATTTGCTATAATAAAACCAAAATTTAAAATTTAATTTGAGTATATTATTCTTAGAAATACAATTGTAGGCTCAGATTTAAAGTACGATATTTTTTTTTAAAAAACAAAATTTTCCCAAATTAACTTTTCAGATTCTGTAGAATCTTAATAAACAAAATCATATATTTATTTGAAAAACTTTCAAACTTATGCTGAACGTATCTTCATTCTAAATCTTTATATAAAATTTATTAAATTGCATGCATAAAAAAAATCTTTCGTATGTTAAAAATAACGATGTGTATTTTTAATTTAAAAAATTTAAATGAAGATTTTAAATTTCAAATTAAAACGATATAGTTTTGGGGATATACAAAGCTAAGATAACCTTAAACTAATATTATTATGCTTAAATTTAGTATATTTTTTTTTCCGTGTACGTAACAAAATTTTAATAACTTTTAATATAGGAAATAAGGAGATTTTGTATTTCGTGCAAATTTTTTATTTAAAACAAAATCCTAGCAGAGCGCTTTCGGTAAAACTATCATCTATTCTATATCAACTATTCGTCGTCGAGCCGGAGTCGTAGCAATTTGAGCCAACATAATACGTAGTAGGATCTTAGCAAACTATTACATTATTACATAAAATTAAAATTAAAACAACTGTAAATAATGTTACATTTTTCCCTTTTAAAGGGTGGATTTTTAAAATTACCTACACAAGTATACCATTTTGTGGAAAAACATTTTCAATATGGTAGCATCTCTCGATCAACTTTTACTAAACTACATCAGATATAGTTAACTCTTTCAAAGCAAAGTTGATCTGCTTATTCTTAATCAACTTTTACTGGTACTTTTAGTAAGAGTTTACTCTTCCTAGACAGAATCAACTCTCCAAACAATCTACTTTTCCTATGACATATTAATAATACAATCTTTCATATTAGAGAATTGTACATGAGTCGCACATATAGTTTGTTCTTGATTATGTAATAAAGATTATACTTGCATCCGGGAATTACTGGTAGAACAAACGGGAACAGCACTAATGGTAGCGATTAGGCACAAAAAGCCCAAGAGGCTGCGCTGCCTCCGGTAGCAAATCAAGACGTTTTCAGGGTAGAAGAAGAAGGGCAGCGTCATTATTCTTCTACCCCAAAATGTTTCCTGCTATCATCCGTTTAAAAAACGGACGCCAACCTCCGTGTCTTTTCAGCATCGATATGATGACTCCTGAATCCGCAAGAAAGGTCCCATAACATCAAAGTTTTCTAATACAATTTCTTCGATTTCTGAGGAACTAGCGTGCGTAAAACCGCTTTTGCTTCATTTTTATATGAAAGTTTTCAGAAAAATTCTCGTAATCACTCATATCTGGCTTTAAAAATATAAAATTAATACTTTTACCACTTTAACTGACAAATCGTGACATTCGACAAAGTTTTATTTTTGAACATAACAACCAGTGCTCAGCAATAAATTATCACCTTGAGTATAGTCATTTAAATATTATGGCGACCATAAATAAACTTTTTTTAAATAAAATTAATTACACATAGATTTTACAAAAAATCTTGTTCGATAAAAGTTGCAAAAGCAGTGCTTTAGGCACTCGATGTGTTGCCAAACTCGGCCTGTTCTTCGTTTGGCAATCATCACATTGCGCGCCTAAAACATTACTATTTCGCAACATGTATCGAAAAAAGCTATAGTCTGATTTAATGTTGAAAGGGCCACCAGCGTCATCAACATGCGTTTACATTACTTTAAAATTATTCCCGTTCTCGTCGCTCGAAATTTTTGTTGAATATACGGTCAAATTCATGTAACGCGCCTCTGCTCCAAATTTAACCACGTATGGTTGGAGGGTGAGAGAGAAAGGCTTAATTGCGGACTCTTTTAGTATGAGGTTCCTGGCCTTTTCTTTTTTAAATCGAACTCTACTTCTGTTCTTATATTCTAGGAGGTGTAAAAAAGAATCCTCCTCTTTACAAAAACTTTGTCGAAAACGACGATTTACAAAAACAGCATTTTTTGTCTTTTAATTATATGGCGTTATTTAGAAGTCCATTTCAAAAAACTTTTTTTTTGGAAGAAAATGAAAAACGTAAGAGTTACATTTTAATGTAACACTAAGAACGTATAAATCATGCACCAACTACAGGTCTACGCCAATTTAATTTTTAAATTTCGAACAATATTTTCTTCCAGCTATTAGGATTAGTTTTAAACTATATATCTTGTATACGTCCAAGAAATATGATTTACAAAATGTGTAGTAGTATTTTAAATTTTTGTAGTAAACTTTTATGCATAAATATTTTAAGTTAAATCCTATAATTCGCCCAAAACAGGTATTATAATATTCATAAATAAGATATTAAAAATAACAATGAATTTGTTTTTGTATTTTAGAAGTGCATCACCTGTTTTATTAAGTGTTGCCTAAAAAATGAATTTAAATTATTTTTTCGTCTGCAAAAAGTAAAATTTAACCACTGATGTTCAAAAAAATTAGATCATTTATAAAAAGTAAACACTGAATTGAACCCCAAACGAAGCCGTGAAGCACTTCCCAGTCAATATCCCTATTCCCCAAACACTCTGATCGCACAAAGACTTTCTGACTTCTCTTGCAACCATAAAGTTTTTGCTGCATAAGTTTATGACTTATGAAATCAAATACCCCAAATAAGTCCCAAAAAGAGCCGTAGCAACTTTTTTCCTCTAATACGTCTGTACAATTATATTTTGATAGACAAACTGGCTGTCATCTACAATTTTATTTATTATTATTTATTATTAGTTTTTAAACAATTTATCATGAATTTTTAACAAAATAAACATCGATTTTTGTCGATAATTTAACCTCCTTTCTGTAGTGGAATTACTTTGACCAACCTTAGGCAAGACGGAAAAGTTTCCAAAACTCAAAAGAAATTATTCGTCTTACCAGAATTACCAAAACAATATATTGATTAAACCCATTCTCGAAGCATTTTTATTTTTATTAGACGATATTATCTCTTTGAGCTCTATTAAGTTAGAAGCAATAAAGTAAAAGGTAGGAGCTACTATTAATATCAAGCAAATACAATCCTAAACTTCTGAAACAGTTGAATGAAGATTTTATTTCTAATTTTTTTCTGTTACTAGCACACATTTGTTTAACTTACTTTAAACTAAATAAGTTCTAAAACTTTGGGACTATTTATTTTGGTTCTATCCTATATGTGACGCCCCGAAATAAAAATATTTTGGCACTCAAAATTTTATGAATCTAGTTTAAACAGTTTTAATAATATTGGCTAATAGCCATCTGTAAACTTCCCCTGTTGCCCTCTTAAGAAATATTGTAAACACATGTTTATAGTAACTTTTTTTTCCATTTTTATCTGAAGAATACGCCTTTAAAATATTCAGCGCTAGTTTTGGAGCACTCATTTCATTAAATATTTTTACACCGTGGCAGATTTTTTGTTACCGCGCGTTTGTTAGCTTGACCTATATGTATCTATGTATCTATGTAATGAAATCTTTTAACTTAATTTTCACCAATTTCAAGCAGTCTAATTAAGTTGAAAATTTGTATAAGGGTGAAATGCCAATGATAATACAATTATTTCATAACTTCGTTCTTATGTCCTGACTAGGATCACCCAAATAAAAAAATAATAAAATAACACTTTCTCAAAATGACAATACTCGCGCATTCGCCAAGGCCAAAATAGCACAAAACGCTCTCTACCAGAATCCTGGCTACCGGCAACAAAATAATTCTTTTTAGAGAAAGGGTTTTTCACTGATCCTCATGTTGGGTTATCTACGGGATTTTTCTTTTCCGTATGAAATTTTGTTACGATCCGTTGGCCATAATAAATCTATTATGGCAAATCTATATTGACAAATACTTAAAATCGAGGCTCTTTATTAATATTACTTTTGATGTTGTTTTGGAACTAAAAACTAAGAAAATAAATTATAGTTTTAAAAACTTAAGAAACACGCTTTTATAGGAAACCAAAATAAAGACTAAAAAATATTTTTTAAGTATAAAGAGTTTGTGTTACAGTAATAGAAAGTCCAATAATCAATTATGACCAATTAATTTAGAATAAGATTATAATAAAAATTAAATTATGTACAAAATAATTTAATTGTAGTAAAAAGGCGTGTAATTTATTATATTTTCATAATAACTCCTATTCTGTAAATAGCTACCAATAAAATAATTGTAACATTTAATATCAAGTACCCCACGCTTTATTACTATAATTGAAATATTTTGTTAATACCCAATTTTTATTTTAATTTTATTCCAAATTAATTGGTCATAATTGATCATTGGACCTTCTATTACTGAAACACAAACTTTTTATACCTAAAAATTATTTTCTACTGTTTAGTTCAGTTTGCTATAGAAGGGTTTTTTATTTTTTTTAAGTTATAGTTTATTTTTTTTAAATTTGGAATTTGTTTATTAATACTGTTACTCTAAAAAGCCAAAAGAACTAAAACTTTCTGTTGCCAATAGGAAACTTTAAAAATTCAAACTTGTGTCACAACACAACTAATTCAGTGTTTAAAAACAAAAAATTTGGCCTTAATTACTTCTTTCCAAAAATTAACAAAATCTATAATTTACTTAAAATAATTAACAAAAAATCAACAATTTAGTTTGTCACAATAGTAGAAATTAAATTAAGATGTTAAATATTCAAAAAATAGCTTTTACAAGCATGAATCTTAAATTCTTATTGTACTGTATAGAACCACAATGCGTATTACAAAAATTACAAATTATACAGCGAAATTTATTTGCATACATTCAAATTCTAATATGTTTTTAAATGGTTATTATGCCAACAATAAAATATTTTTAAAAACTTAAGAGACTATTTGTTTATTTAAAATTTAACAAAAATAACGAACGGTTTAAAACAAATTTTATTAACCATATTATGAAACGGTTATAACAAAATATTTTAGATATTTTTAAAACACCGTTACTTTATAAAATAATCAGGCACCTCAATTGCATGAGTAGACATGCCTGCCCTTATTTCATCTTAAAATTCTTGGCAATATTTCCTTCAAGCTTGCATTAAATTTCAAATAGTGTACACGACTGCCATATATAAGGTTTATAAAATATGTGGTGTTAAACTGTCGGAAAACCATTAGCTATGGTTCCTGTGCTTTTGTTATACATGTTGTTAAATGCGGTGGCTACATAATAGTTTCTTGTCATTGTGGGTCTTATAAAAGTAACTCTAAAAGGTTTTGTGTTGTATTCTTTAAAGAAATACTTGCAGATACTGACAACATAATTTACTGTCGCAGTCAAATATTTTTACTATGTTTTAATTTATTAATTGATTAATTAAATTATCATTGTGGTTCGGGCGTATCAAAAGTTTAAAATTAGACGAAAAAAATACTTGTACAAAATATATACTGATTATGTTTTAATAGAATATCTTAGTTCTAATCTAACTTGTGAGAATTTCCTGTCCTAAAATGAAAACAGGTTCTATTTTTTGGGCTTAGTTAGAGAGAAATATAGTGTGGAAACATTTAGCTAGAAAAGGTATCAAATCAAATGTTAGAAAATGTGGGAGCTTCGGAGTAAGATATAAGAAAATCAAAAATCGTTGTAAATGATCCGCAATACATTTACTTTCTGACGGTTCCGCAGGCTTTGTACATCCAATGAGGTTTTTGTGGGACCAAAAAATTGAATAGTGTTTAAAAAGTCCGATCCCCGATATTTTAAAACGCCGCCTCTGATCAAAAATATTTTAGATTGTAGATCTTTGTTATATTTCCCTTTTAAAAAGATATTGAATAAAAGGGTCTTTTACAAAACGAATAAACCGATGTTTTTTTTTAAAAAATAGTATTATTTTAATTATTTCTAAATTTGCAAAATTTTACCCCTAGTTCCTTTTTCCCAGTCCTATCCCCCAAAAACAGTTAAAAGATATGGGGTAACTTATATTAAGATTTTTTAATTATAGTTTCAGATTATCTATTATTTTATCTTTTTACCTGTAAGACACTACCAACAATAACATGGCAGTTTTTTTTGACACTCTCAAATAAAGTAACTTTATTACTAAATTTAACAAATATCTTAAATTATGTCCCTTACTGAAAGAGAACGCATTATCCTTTTGATGATTAGAGGATTCGGAGATCGCCAAGGATCCTTTAATGCAGAGGTTCCCAAACCTATTTCGTCTTACGCCCACTTTAAAAATCAGTTATTTTGTAGCGCCCTCCATTTTTTTCACCCTAAAAATCTCAATAACATATTCGTCTCACATGGAGTTTAATTAAACCTATATTCTAAACGAGACTCTTCTTACCAGAGAGAGCAATAATAATGCAACTTTACAATATTAAGAGTATCTTTTATTTTAAAAACAATAATCAACATTGAGCAATAATAATTTAATTTTACAGTATTAAGAGTATCGCGGTAGCGGGAGGAGTGGCGGGAGGGCGAGCAAGTGCGATGCGTGCGTGCGGCGGAACGTTACATCAGTCGTCGATCGGTCGCGAGCCGCGGCTGTGTATATAGGATTTGCCCCCCCTGCACCTGCACTGCGCAAAAACGGACCGCCCCAACGTTGTCAGACTATAATACAGGATTGCACAAATAAGTCGTACAATATTTGTCCGCGCCAAACGTAAATTATAATTAAACCTTTTAATTTCAATTTTAGTTTTTCTTTATTTTTACTAGATTATGTACAAAAAAATCCCGCATTCGGCAAGTGCTCAGCTTGGCTGCAACAATAGATACCTATTTTTAATTTGTGTCTTCTGAAGTGGGGACCTCACCTGCGACACTTGAAGAAACGAATATTTTTCAGTGTTTGATGACTTTTACTAATTAACTCAAGATATGAATAGCGTTGCGAACGCATTAAAAATATTAAATATTTAATATATTTTTAGTTTATATTTATACAATTAAATAGGATATAAATATGAACTAATAAATAAATGTTGGCTAGTAGAAGGATTTTAATTTAAGTGAATTTTAAAATATAAAGTAGCTGAAGTTACAAATCACCCATCGCCCCTTAAATCACATCAGCGGCCTCAATTTTTTTCTGGGCCCCTTACCGCCCCCCTCTGGGCCTCCAGCGCCCACAAGGGGGCGTTATCGCCCACTTTGAGAAAGACTGCTTTAATGAAACATAACATCTTTTTAATGATACCGTTTTCGAACCGCCCTCCTATTTCCAAATCTACAGTGATCAGGACTATTTAGAGATTTGACCAAACTGGTACTTGTAAAGATCACCAACGCTCCGGAAGGCCAAGAACGGTTAGTAATAAAGAAGAAAGTAAAAAGAAAAATTGTGCAGCATTTCTTAAAGAACCAAATCTCTCATTACGAAAAGTGGCCTCTCAATCCGATGTTGGTTTTATATCTGTAAGGAATGTCGTTATATCTAACAAATTTTATCCCTATAAAATTATATTAGTGCAAGAACTATTTAAGGATGATTTTGAATCGCCGATTAGAATTTTGTGAAGTTATGTTGGAAAAATGGGAACGAAATCGGAATTTTTTCAATCATATTATTTTTTCTGACGAATCAACTTTTATGCTTAACGGCACAGTTAACAGACATAATTGTCGATACTGGGCAGATAAGAATATTCACTGAAAGAGAGAATCGCACACCCAATATCCTGAGAGAGTCAACGTTTGGGCAGGTGTAATTCATACGACATGTTAGAAGATGGGCAGGTGTAATTTAAAACACATGTTAGAAGATCAAATATTACCTGAAATAAAAATTAGAAAATGTCATAATTTACAATTATCATGGTTTCAGCAAGGTGAAGCCCCTGCACATTTCGGTATAAAGGTAAGGAGATTTTTAGATGCTACTTTCCCTTATAGGTGGATCGGCGGAAGAGGTGAAATAGAATGACCAGCGAGGTCCCCTGACCTTACGCCCTTGGACTATTTCCTCTGGGGTCATTTGATTAATAATGTGTTTACAACAAAACCGAAAAATATTGATAACTTCAGTTATGCTCCAAAATGTTATTAATAATTTTTATAACAACTTGGGGCATTGTCAAGTTGTTTAGGGAGGTCATTTTTAGCACCTAATTAAATAAGTTTTTTTCGTAATTACTGTTTTTATTATTTTTTTAAAAGTTACCTCAAAACTTTTTAACTGATGGATTTAGGTATAGGCTATGAAACAGGAACTAGGGCAAAAATTTTGCGTAGATTCTGACATAATTGTCGATACTGGGCAGATGAAAATCCTCACTAGATGAGAGAATCGCACTGAGAGAGTCATCGTTTGGGCAGGTATAATTCAAACCACATGTTAGAAGATTAAATATTACCCAAAATAATAATTAGAAGATGTCATAATTTACAATTAACATGGTTTCAGCAAGATGGAGCCCCTGCACATTTCGGTATAAACGTAAGAAGATTTTTAGATGCTACTTTCCCTTATAGGTGGATCGGCGGAAGAGGTGAAATAGAATAGCCAGCGAGGTCTCCTGACCTTACGCCCTTGAACTAGTTCCTCTGGGGTCATTTGAAAAATAAAGTGTTGACAACAAAACCGAAAAATATTGATGTACTTAAAGACAGGATTGGGACCGAATGTGAATTGATAACTCCAGTTATGTTCCAAAATGTTGTTAATAATTTTTATTACAACTTGGCATTGTTAAGTTGTTCGGGGAGGTCATTTTCAGCACTAAATTAAATGAGTTTTTTTCGTAATAACTGTTTTTATTATTTTAATAAATTTACCTTATAACTTTTTAACCTTTGGATTTAGGTATAGGGCTAAAATTTTAGGTATAGGGCTAACATTTTGCGTAGATTTAGAAAGTAAATTGAAAATAATACTATTTCATTTAAAAAACATCGGTTTATTCCGTGTTTTTGAAGCACCCTGTATACTTGCAATATATTTTTTTAAGCAAATATAAGAAAAATTCACACTTTTATCTGAAATATTTTTTGATCGGAGGCGGCGTTTTTGAATTATCGAGGAGGTCCGGGACTTTTTAAACACAGTGTATATTAAAAACCCCATTTAAATAGAAAGTAGCCTCATCCGAGAAAAGTATGTGTAGTGGAAAACTATTGTTTTCGTCACACCGTCTCATTATTTTCTTAGAAAATTCCAAACGCCTATCACAATCGTCTTCCAAATACTCTTGCACAAGACATATATGTACTTTATATGGGTGATATTTCTATATTTCTCCTTTTTTAAATACTTTTAAATTGTACTTTTAGAAGCATCCTGATTGTAGGCCAATAAAACAGTAGAAAAATAAGGATTTTTAGCAACTTTCAATGCAATTTTTTGATTCTCATTTAAAGCAAGTTGACAACTGTCCGTCAACGCAAATCGCGCACTGTAACGTGTTCCTCAAATTTGTGAAATATTTTACTGACTCTCCCTTGCGAAATTTGGTTTTCGGGATATTTCGCGTTAAATAATGAGCACACATCACGCGGACTTCTTATTTTGTCTTTACATCAAAGCAATATCAAAATTTCGAAACGCTGCCTTTCCGACAATACCATTATTATTCAGTAAATAACTTGGTTTTAACACGATAGCATTTTTTTATTTTGATTTACAAAGTAATTAATCAACAGAAATACCCAGATCAATGGAACAAAAAACTGTAAATATCGAGACAAATACCTTATTTTTTGCTTTACCAGCAATCAACAAAAAATGTTTTCAATTCCTTTTCTTATTCTGTGTAAATTAATTGGATTGTAAAAGATTATTTTTTTGTGGGCTCAATTTCGTTTAACCCAAATTATTTATGTAAGAATTAGGTTAATAGAAAACATAAAACTTGTTTATTTGGTATGGCTGGATTCCGATTTTCAAAAGCTTTTTAACGATATATATTAATGTCGCAGGCTTATTTTAAAATCCATCATATTACAATACGTCTAGGCTTTTTTAATACTACTAGGCGTATTGTAATAAGCTGGCCGCTTTGTAGTCTTATTGTTCTGACTAGATGAAATTCGTGGTATTATAATACGACGGGAGGCAAGTCAGGCGAATTGAATATAGTACAAATATTACAACAGGATAAGACTTTTTTTTGCCTTAATTATACAAAATGAAATATGCTAGTATATTTCAATATTTAAAAATATTCTTAGGGCTTTTTTTTAAGGAAATTGTGTTTTATTCTGAAATATTTATTATTTCATTGGATTGGCTATAAGCAATTTCATCCCTCGAAAACCATCGATTTAGCCAGCCATGTATGGTACCAATTTGATAAACTCCATTGGTTATCTTCACTACAGATCCTAATATATTTTTAGGATCCAATGATCCTATGTTGCAATATTTTGGCCAATATCAAGAGTTTTTAATTCCTTATTGATGATTTCTGGAATTTTTTCTACAGCTCGTTTTTGACCCACGGCGCATCCTTCTGAATGTTGAATGTTCAGAGGGTGGTAATATACCACTGCACCTAGACCTCAGTAGCTCCTTTGTGCTTACGGCGCATCCTTTCCTTTGGTTCTTTACTATTTCTTTATTTTTGCATAATTGCACAACCACTCTAGTTTACATAGACATCCTATACATTCCTGGGTGGAAAAGTCTAAAGTAATTTCCTGGTACATAAAAAATTTTGGCTCAGATATGTTCCCATTATCTTTTTAGCACAACCCTTTTAATTTTAATTTTCCAAACTACTCAAATAAATTAAAAGTTCAAAATTCCTACTTCCCGGGATTTTTTTTTTTAAATATAAACCCAATTACAATGATGTAAAAATAATATTTTCGTTAAATAAACATATTTTCCATGAGACAATGATTTAGACAAAAGACATCATTTTTTATGGGGGTTATTTTTTAATAAATATTAAGTGTTATACATTTTTAATTGGGTAATAAGGGAAAAAATTAAAAAAAACTCAGGTGATTTAAAAAAAAAATTGATGATGTTTTAACGAAAACGAAACGTCTACGAAAAAACTCTTTTTTTGTTTTTTAAAGCTTTAAAAAATGGCCATGGGAAAGGGGTCTTTTGTTTTTCCTATTTTCTTTAAATAACCCTAAAAAATAAACAAATCTGCAAATTTTGGTTTTTTTTTGATATCTCCGGAAGTACTCGGGATTTTGCAACTTTCTAAAGTGAACATGGTTAGTTACGCAAATACACAACTTTGCCATAATTTAACCGACTTCTATCTCTTACGGTTTCCGAGATCCCATGCATCACTCGAATCTGTGCACCCTGTTATATATATATATATATATATATATATATATATATATATATATATATATATATATATATATATATATATATATAATATATATTATATATATTTGATAAAGTAGTCTTCACCGACTAGTTAACAATCAAGTCCTAAAATCTTGAGGGTTCGGTCTGTGAGGGCTTTTTAAATGAAAAAAGAAAAACTCCTTTTTACTAGGTCAAGCTTTCTGGAATGTTGATTCCCTTTTTCTTAGGCTACAATAGAAGTACAAGATCTTAGTAATATTAAGTAAAACCATTTTTAAAAATTTACCTTGTGTGCAAAGTAAGTTAAACCTTAACAAAATTGACATCCTGTATGGAACCTTTAGACTAGTAAATTGCACACACAAATAACAATATTTAAAAATTAATTAATAACTTTTGTTATTAATTAATGGAATTTTTTAGACTAACCTATACGATGTTACTTTTGGACATTTGAGAGTTTTTTTAACCAAAATTAACCATTTGACGTTCCTTGCGTTTCGGCAAGAAAATCGGTATCTTCAGTTTATACCTACCTCTGTGGGAGACGTCAAATAGAATTTTACAAAAAGAAACCGAAAAAATGGTTAATTTTAGTTAAAAAAACTCTCAAATGTCCAAAAGTAACATCGTATAGGTCAGTTTAAAAAAATTCCACGTGTGGTGGCTCGTTTAAAAAATCCTTAATTTCTAAAAATGATAATGTAACAAAAGTTATTAATTAATTTTTAAATAATGTTATCTGGTGTGCAATATACTAGTCCAAAGGTTCCATACAGGATGTCAATTTTGTTAAGGTTTAACTTACTTTGCACACAAGGTAAATTTTTAAAAATGGTTTTACTTAATATCAATAAGATCTTGTACTTTTTTGGCCAGAAAAAAGGGAATAAAAATTCCAGAAAGCTTTGCGTAGTAAAAAGAGTTTTTCTTTTTCCATTTAAAAGCCCTCACAGACCAACCTTAACATTTTAGGGACTTGTATTATATATATATATATATATATATATATATATATATATATATATATATATATATATATATATATATATATATATATATATATATATATAATATATATATATAAATGATATGTAACAAATATTAATTTTCATTATACCGAGAATAAGAAAAAATTTCTTTTTTAAATTAATCATAGCCTTGACGCTAATTTTTTAGGCAACCCATTTAAGATACTTTTGTTTAGTATTAGATATGATAAAAAAAATAATTTTCATTCGTTTGGCAGATGGGTAAAGGTCTTCTCTAATTTAACTCTTAGACTAGAGCAGCATTTGAAAAATAATAAAGTTACTTTTCATCCTGTATATTTAAATCACTTAATAGTCAATTTCTGTTTAAAAACACTTGACCCTCGGTGAGGTAAGTATCATAAACGTTACAAATATCTGTCAAGTGGCTGGATTTCCGGTTACAAGGACCTTTAAATAGGTATCAAGGGACTGTCTTTATGTGACTTCCAACTCTGCAATAAACCCTCGCTTCTCTTTAGGGATAAGTCAGGTTTTCTTAAGCACCTATAATCTAAAATAAATATGATCGTTGGCGAAGGGCGACGCTAAAGGTCTTAGAGAGCCTGAATAAATAAGCTCTGATAACGACAAAAGTTGACTATGCATGCAGTTTCTAATCTTTAATAATTTATGGAAATGCCTAGAATTTTAAATTTCAAAGTACAAAGATAAAGGCCTCTGAAATGCTAAACAAATGATAAGAGAACGAAGCAATAAATTTAGGATTGCTAGATCAATTTCAGATTACAAGTGGAAATTGGAAATATTTTAGCACAAAATTGCTTTTACTGGAAAGGTTTTAAGATAGAATTGGCTTTAAAAAATATTTATTCTACCATGTGCAAAAAAGTGCACTTTTAATGCAGTGTGGAAAATAAAATATCAGAAATTAACATACCTCAACAATGCCTTGCACAATATTTAATCTACAGGGTGAGTCGGGAGGAACGCACCAAACTCCTGGTGAGTATTGTACACGTGTTCTTACCACGATTTTTTTAAAATTTCTTTTAAAAATAGTTTGTTTGGAAGGTCGAGTGTTTCAGTGTTGTTTAATGCGTTTATTTTCGCGTTTGTACGCTTAAAGTCTAATAAATTCCAACACATCTATTTAAATTTAGAATATGCAAATATGGTTTTTGTTTACGGCTTTTATAATAGGAATGCAACAGCTGCTGTTCAAGAATACCATCGACGATTTCCCCACCGGAAAAATCCCGACAAAAACGTATTTGTCAGACTTTACAACAAACTTTGCGAGACCGGAACTCTGCCCAGTACAACATCTAAACGAGCCACTCGACAAGTTTTAGAAGAAGTAGAAAATATTCTGAATTTGGTAGAAGATGATGCAACGACCAGATCACGAAAAATTTCTACTCAGTTGGTCATTCCACAGAAAAGAGTAATCAACACGCTCTACGAGCAACGCCAATATCCATACCATGTACAGCGTGTGCAGCACCTACAACCGGAAGATTATGTTAGGCGTATGCAATTTTGTGGTTGGATAAATAATAATCGTCCTGTTGTATCGCGCATACTTTTTACCGATGAAGCAACATTCACTCGTGATGGAATTAATAATATTCACAGCTCTCATGTATGGTCAGACGAAAATCCACACGCATCAGTCAAAACTAATTTTCAGCACAAGTTTTCGGTAAACGTGTGGTGTGGTATGGTTGATAGTTATTAAATTGGCCCACACATTTTAAAAAATCATCTTTTTGCGAAATGAATTAAAAGCATTATTAGAGGAAGTTCCTCTAAACATCATAATGCAAATGTATTATCAGCACAATGGAGCTCCCGCACATTTCGCTCGTCAGGTTAAGCAATATTTGGACGAAGAGTTTCCAGGACTATGGTCGCGGTGGTCCTATTAGTTGGCCTCCAAGGTCTCCAGATCTCACATTACTGGACTATTGTTTGTGGGCTGAATTAAAAATTAGGTGTACAAAGTGAAAGTCGACACTCGGGAGGCCCTAATTCAAGGCCTTAAATGCGGCAGTGTTTCTCAAAAAAGACATGAATCACTCAAAAAAGCAACAAGAGCCCTCGCAAACGAAGTAGAATGTGTTTAGAGGTTAATGGCGGTATTTTTGAACATTTGTTAAAACAGCGCTTTAATTAAAAATCATGTTAATTTAGGAAATTTTGTTTGTTTGTAATTACGCTGTATTTTGAAAACAAATGAGAATCGTATAAGAACATATTATTTTTACGCGTACAATACACACCTGGAGTTTGGTGCGTTCCTCCCGACTCACCCTGTATACTGGTTAATTTTAGATATTATGGGTTATCCTTGTCTTCATTATTAAATTTTGAATTTTGACGCTAATTTTATTTTAATACATACCTACATATGTTTTTTTCATGACAATCAATCTGCAGCAAAGAAATAATTCAAAGTCGGCGTCGCCATACCACGCAACGTAACATAGGATCAGTGTTTATGCAATGTGACAATAAAAGAGCTTTGAACTAAAAGTTGTAGACAAAACGTATTCATAAATTTTAATATACAAGAGGAGTTAAAATATTTCTTCCTTTTTTTTAACCAATCTTATTGCCCCAGTCGCAATTCTGTCTTAAAATGTTTGCGATAGGGTATCTAGAATGCGTTCATAATGTTATAGTCATTTCAAATGTTTGCCAAACCGAGTAAAACATGTAACACAAACCAGTATACCAACTTAGTCTTGCTAAGAGAAAAAATTCTGCCAGTTTCTGTCCTCAAAATGCCACAAACAATCAAAATTTATGTTTTTAGCGTTGAAAACATTTTGCACAAGATGTCTTTTCAGATTGCTGACCATCCAATTATAACAGAGGAGTATTAAAGCCTCTACTGAGCTTCTAGGTAATACCAAGATAAAGGTGATAAATTTTTATATTCCTTTCTCACCACCAATGAACCTTGAATGCATCATTTTACCCGAGAATCAAACTGGAAGAGTGACGCCACTCAAAGTCCCCAAAAATTAAAAAAAATGTCATATCTGCTTTACGATAATGTCCGACCCTATAAGGCCCAAGTAACTAAGTATGTTTTCATAAAACTTAGGTGGTTCTTCTACATCCACCCTGTCCTCCGGGTTTATCACCTAGGGATTTGCATTTCTTTGGACCGGTGAAAGATGATGATGACACATTCTATAAAAAGGACATTATAAACCTTTCACAACTATGGCACATGGGCATAAACTTACAGTGTAAATGCGTGGATAATTAAGGTAAATATCGTATACCTATTGCAATAAAATAAAAAGTTACCGCCGAATTCCGGTCTATATTTAGACCCCCCTTGTAAAAAACACTGTTTTTTAAAAGCAAACATAGGTTTTTTAAATGAAAAATTACAGCCTTTTACTTAATTCTGGCATTCTATAACATTTATTTATTTTTTATAAGGTTGCACCTTTTTAACACATCATTATAGCTGAGCTATCACCTGGCCGTCACAAGAGTTCAGTCATTTTTAAACCCTACTACCACCCTAAGATTACTACTACAGTAAAAAAAGAATAAGACGACCAAAACTAAAATCCCCAGTTTCCACATGAATAAGTCCTTCAGCATTCACATTGTTAAATTTAGCGAAATTAGTCCATTCCTTCGAGCTACTACTTTCGTTCTCTTTACAGATGTTAACCGAACTTGGCATCCTCTAGCTATTGTTATGTACTTAGGTGACACAAAGATTGGTTCCTTACATGCGACATTGTTACGAGAAAATTTAAGCATGTTTGTATTTTATTCTGGCGTCTATTCAGAAATTTAAAAATACGGGGGACAGTTTAATCCCTTTAAAAATAGTTTTTTATTCAATAATATGGAAAGAGACGAATGAATAGACTCCACTTAGGCAAACAAATTCTTTTATTTGTGATTTTTTCCTGGGGGATTTAAAAACGAACGTTGACAATCTGTCCGATAAGTTTGGGTAAATATTGACGTAATTTAGTTCATTTATTAGTTTTATTATTCATGAACAGTTATTTGTCGAAAACTAAATTTTGCATATGGAAGCTTAAGTTTGAAGAACTTAATATAGCATTTTATATAGGTCATCCAAACGAGCATTTTCGTATTAAGAGGGTTTTAGCCCTAAACCCAAATTTTGGCTTTTTGAGTCAATAAAAAAAAAAATATATTTTATCTTTTTATCATTTATTAATTCATTTTTAAGATTCACAAAAAACATTACACAAATTTTTGTTGTTGAAGAGAGGGGAAAAAAGAACGTTCCATCTTGTTACGATTCGTCCTTCCCTGTTATCTAAAAAATTAAAAATTAGTAGATTTTTATTATTACAAATTTTTATGGCAGAAACCAAAAAATCTAGCAAATGGGTTTCTTGTAAAAATGTAGTTTTAGTATTTTTATCTTTACCGAATTTTCAAAAATAGAAAAAATTGAAAATTCCATTTTTTTATTCCTGCCATAGAGGAATATATAAATAAAATACATGCTAGCTTTTAAGAAAATCGGTCAATTAGAACTTGAGATTTTGTGACAAACGTTTTGAAAAAAAAAACCGTTTTGAGAAAAATGCGTTTAAAGATTTAAGTTAAGTCTAAGAGGTAGAACAGTACTACTTGTATTATATTTCTTTAATCAGCGATTCCGGCTGCATATATATCGGGCCTTCTTCTACCTAAAATTGAATATTTAACAAATATCTTCTTCTTTCTTTTGGAGCACTGAAAGCTATATCGTTACTTTCTTGTATAAATTAAATAAATTCAATTTTAAAATCCGTTATCTAGTTTAATTTTATTCAAAATAAAAAAGTATTGACGCTCACTAGATATATTTTGTTTTTTTTTTAATTACCATAATATTTTTTTTTCTATAAAAAAATCTTTTATTATTGTATCATATCTCAAACGTAACATTTTATGCCATTTATCAATAAATTTATGTACCCTAAAATTTATAACAGTGTGTATTTTAAATAAAGTACCACACTAACTTATGCTCAAAAAATTGCTTTTGTGCTCGAAATAATAACTACGCACCCAAAATGGTAGATCAGTCACCAGATAAATTATATTTTCTGTCACCAAATTGAAAGTATTACTTCATTCGGTTAGTTCTGGTTATTGTTCGGTCATTAATTGCATTTTTGAGTAATTGCAATTTGGCTTTAACAAGTTGTGACAGATAAAGTATTTTGAGAATTTACCAATGTATAATAACTAAAAAAATGACTAAATCATACCCATATATTAATACCTCCAGAAATTTCGAAGGTATAATCGTCATTCACAAACCAGTTATATACTAAAATCTGTGTAAGTAGAATTTTTGCTAAGTTAACCTGTTTTTTTGTTAATATTTTAAACCTTTTGTTTAACCAGTTAAAAAAACCTTGTTTTTTTAAATATATTTCTTACCGAATACACTGACACACCAATCCTGAATTATATTTAGCTTCCATTTAAAAATTATACACAAGGACACAATTGTAGTAAGGACATTAAAATTAGATATAATTTAAAAATATTGGTAAAATAAAGAATTTTTATTTGTACTCTGTCTGTAGGTATAGGTACTAATCTATTTAGTTATTTTAATGCATACATCTATGGTACGTTTCACAATAATTTGTTGATATCTTGACCGCAATAAAATTTAAATTACAACCCTCAGTGGAAAACCCAACCATAAATAGGTTGCCTGACACATATCTATTGTGAAGGCACCGCACCTTTTGAAAGGGTACAGGTCCTGATTACCTACTAATATTAATAGTTTAGGTTAGCTATTTTGAAACACACACGAAAATACCTTGACAAACTACAAACGACTGATGAACTAAGACAATTATTGTGAAACGTACTGTACCACCAGATATTTTTCTTAAAATATTCATCCATACAGGCAATCGTTTTTTTGCAGTAAATCCATTAATGACGTTTTTGATTATAGCGGGAATAAATAATTAATAATTAGGTTATTTTTATGTAGTGTTTATTAGAATCAAGTTAGTTCAAAAAAATTCCTAAATATTTTAAGGTAAGATTTTCTAATTACATTTTGCATAATTATTGTTATTGTTATTATTTTGTTAGGAAATCGTCGGTAAAACATTTAAAGATTTTAAGCGGTTCATTTAACTTATCGTTGTATCTCAGTCAAAAGTAACAATATAATTTAAAATTGGGTTGTCAACGTCTCGAAAAACCTAAAATTTTCATCCGGCACATTTTGGTTTTTTTATATTTTGGTTTGTGCTTTTGGCAAACTATTATGCAGCTGTCAAATTATAACATCGTGTGAAGAAAAGAAGATGTAGTTTTTTAAAATATTTATTTTGGTTCAAAAACCAAAGTGTTCGTATATTTTATACAGTGCGATTTTTAAAAGTCCCCCCTTTCCCCCCCCCCATTTTTATTGAAGCGACAAGATATCTGGGGGGCCGGATAAAATTTAGGTGAAAAAATCACTCCTACTTTTTGTGGTCACGTAACCTAAAAAGGAATATTACTTTTTAAAAAAAAGGGATCATGTAGCATCTCGTTTAAAAGGCCCTTCGATTCGCTACTCAAAACACAGCTTTTTTTTTTAAAAATAAGCATAGCCTTTTTCAAACTGAACAAACTTAATTTTTTTTTAAAATAGATTTTTCTGCAAAATAATTGAGGGGGTTTAAAAATACTTCAAAAAAAAAAATCATACAACTAATTTCGTTATTTTTTAACACGATAAAGTTGCTTGTTTAATAAAATAAGAAAAAGTGTTAAAGTTTGGTCGCAACTAATAATTTATTATTTATTTGTAACATATTTAAGCCAAATTTTAAACGCTTGTAAGTATAAATGATGGACCTATTTAAAAATGTGTTAGAATAAAGGGTTTTTAAAGGGGTGTTTATATAGGGGTGGCCTATTTAAATAAAAAGTTTAGAGTGCCCTTTTTCCCTAGGTCAAGTGACCACAATAACTTCATGCCAACTAATAGTTTCAGTGATACTTTTAAACTAAATTTTAACCGACCGATAAGAAAAACAATTTTTTTATGGATTCAAATATGTTTTTTATTTAATGTATTTTTTTTTGAATTTTTAAAAATTTTTCCAATTATCTTCGTATTTAAATTCCATCTCTAAAGTAAGTATGACAATACGCTTTTACCTACGGCCCAGAAAAAACCAGACCAGATGCGAAAGATGCCATATCGCACGTATTGCACTGTTCGGTTTAAGGTATTGACGAGCCAAGCGGCCCCCCGCCTAGCAAAAAATGGGGACCAAAGCTCAACACTGTCGTTACCAGAGTCATCCGACTGGCAATAGTACGGGGCGCTTTTGTTAACAATAAAATTCTGACCTGCACGGCCATGAAGCTTCTTGTGGACGGACCGGAATTCTTCAGCTGTCATTTATTTATTTATTTATTTGCAACATAAAAAGACATTATAAAAACTTTAAATACCTATTTGAACATTATAAACATTATGAATGACTTACAAAATATTTGAATCTAGACTGTGCAAACAAATAAAAACAAAACCATTATCCTAATTAAGCTAATTTATAACAGTACAAGATTCCCTAATAACACAAACATGCCAGAATCATATCATTTATTCCATTAAAGTTTTTATGTTTCTTACATTGAAAGTATATCTTTGGGATGATTCTGTGGGTACATTCTTGGAATGATTCTTTAGAAATGTTTCTGAAACATATATTTTCGGACTTTTTTTTATTTTTTTTTACTTTTCAATATAAAAACACTCCTTCTAAACAAGAAACACAAATATGTTTACTTCGGTTTAGCTCTAATAGGTATGTAAATTTATGTACTTACAATACGTTAAAAGAAAAGCAAAAAGGGATAATAGGTAAGTGCGGATGCCTCTAGTGCGTCTTGTCATAGGTTTTCAAAAAAGGGGACGTCGTTCGTCATTCCGGGAAAATCATATTTTTGCAATAAAATCCAAGTATTTTCAAAAACCGCGAAGTGTGCGTTTCTCTGGTAACGATTAATAGACACGAGCGGTGGTGGTTGAGCAGTTAAGGCGTCTAACTAAATTCCCGATTCTTTGGGAGCGTAGGTTCGAATCCTACCCACTCCGAAAAAACTTTTTTACTTTTTTCTCATTGTCAGTTATGAAATTTTTAAAAAATATCATTTGCCAATAAAGGTAATTAGTATTCATTTTTTTTTTCCGAAACTCTTTTGGTGTCCCAAAAAATAAGGATTTCACCACTCTTGGATATAGATGTTCCTAATAGACTCTACCCCTTTCTGGGATGTTTCAGAAACAATCTCGGTTGATGTTATGATTAAAAATGTAATGGTCATTGCCAGAAACATACCACGGATGTTCCGGGGATAATAGCGACTTTCCTGGAATGTTTTTCCCAAAGTTCCGCGTTTGTTTCGGTACGTTTGTAGCATGGTTCTGTGTTATTAGGGATTCTTCCCACTGGTTATTTTAAGAACTCCCATTAAACGAACTTCTTGTCGTTTCTAGATAGGAAATTTTTCTTTTTTTTGGGGCTCTGTCAGATATTATGTATATTTATAAAATGACAAACATAAACTTGTAACATTTGTATTTTAATTGAAATCCATCACTATACGATTCAAATTTCCCGCTGCTGGCATGTTAAACATTAGTTCACTTGCCCGACTAACAGCCCGGCCCGGGAGGGTGAACATAATATTATTACTGCGCATTTTAGTTTTTGAAAAGTTTGTTTTTGGTGATCGGACTGATGTGAAGTGGGAGCTCTGAGTAAGTTATCAAGTTTATTCGTGTGTACAATTTTATTATAGACGTTTCACTGTGTTGCTGTGAGGATGCCTGGTTATAAGTGTTTTTTACTTGTTCTGTTCCAACAGAGATAATGGGGAAAATCATTATTCAGGTTTAAAAATCGTCAAAGGTAATTATTTTTTTAAGTATCTTACAAAAGATCTTTTATTTAAAAATAACAACAATTAAAAAAGAATATTTAAAAAAAAAAGATTAAGAGGTGTTTATAAAAACTCGACTAAATTATTTGGGTGTTTGAATTTTGAAAAAGTTATAATTTACAACTGTCACAGGCAGACAAATGATGATACTTCAACTGAAATATCTTGTTACCATAGAGACTTTGTATTGGATTTCCATATGTACTAACTAAACTAAATTTAATTTTTTTGGTAAAATGTCGAAATAATGTTTTGAGCATTGCTATGGCTTGAGGTTTTGGGAAGAGCAGATCTTTTTGAAAAAATTCAATAATTACAAGCTTTTGGAGGATCATTTTGAACGAAAGTATATTTTTTTATGACTTCAACAAGCAAAAGGCTGTATAATGATGCGATTCCATCAATTTTCCTGGAAAAAACGGCCTATGTCCGATGTTGTACCACAAAAAAACCAGACGTAGAACTTGGAAAGACCTCCAAAAAATTTTATATTATCAGGAAGGAATACATCATTATGTATATATGTATATCTTGTTTTGTATGAAATTTGGTATGAATATTACAGATGTAACATTAAAAAACCTAAAATGGAGTCCAAGAATGTTTTAAAAAACATGTTAGGAAGATAACACCGCTGATGCAAGTAAGTATGTAAAAGTTATTAACATAAGTATTGCTCAAATTTGTTTGAAGTTTTAAGATTTATAAATTAAGGGTCTTGGTTAGAAAGCATCAAAGTTTTTACCTGTTACCCTCACAAGCCGCCCAAACTATTGTCACCGAAGAATTCAAACCCCATTGAGTTTCACTAAACACCCAAGAAAAAAGAAAATAAGGATAAAAGTCCCCAGCAAAAGGAAACTGTTACTTGAAAATGCAATGAAAATTGGAAGTCTAAGAAAAATGACCACAAATTTAAAGAATGTGTAAAAATTTCTTAAAAACCTTTGGTTGAAATCATTAAAATAAAACTTTTTCAAAACATTAAAAAAAGAAGGTATTCTAAAGAATACAAAATTTTTGCCTTAACGCTTTCTTTTGGACCAAAATTTATAGGTTTCTTCAAAAATCTTGGTCTTCCCAAAAAAAGCAAAATCATTAAATTAATAAAAAAATATAGTATAGAACCCGGTTCAATAATACACATATCCTAGAAGCTTTATCCACAAAAAATGAAAACCATGTCGCAACTTGATAAACAGGCATACTTGAATGATGAAACATTATAAAAAACAAACCTGTATTTTCATTCACAAAGGGACCAAGTTATAGGATTTGAAGATATCGAAAAAAAAAATTTACTCATAGCCCAAAACGTGTCAGTAATTATGGCTGGGGTTTTGTAATTGAAACAGCCCATCGCCTATTTTTTGTAAACACTCAATTGAAGGCACCGGGTATGTTATTAATTTTGGAAGGGTGTGTAAAAAAATTGTCAGATATAGGTTTAATTTTACAGGGCGTTTTAATGACATGGGGTCCCAATTTAATTCAGCTGTCAAATTTATTAAAAGTAACTCCCAAAAATCCCACATTTAATTAGGAGATTTTAATTTGATATATTTTTGACCCGCCACATTTTGAAGGCCACGAAAAACAACTTACTACAAAATTGTTTTTTTCAATTTAAGAAATCTTTTTGGAAAGTTTATCGAAAAATTTTATCAAGAAGATAAAAAAGAAACCTATAGATGTGCACCAAAGCTGACAGATGCACACATTTATCCGACAAACTTTCAAAAAATGAAAGTCAGTTTATCGGCACAGGTACTTAGTAGAACTGTTGCGTGTGGTATGCGCACCCACATGGCCTTGGGCTTGCCACCTGAAGCCGATGTTACAATAGAAAAAAAATAGAAAAATTGGGTAAACTCTTTGATCTTTTGAATTCCTGGGGAAAGAACCATCCAAATAAATATAAAAATGCTTTTAGGGGTTTAGATTATCAGGTTAACTTTTTAGAAAGATTTTTTTAAATGATCTACAAATTTTTGACACAAATGGAAGAAAAAATCCCCTATGAAAATGCAAGTTTCGTAGATGCTTTCCTCCATACAAATCCTTTGGCAACGTATTTCAAATGCCGGCTTTCAATATTTAAAAACAAGAAGATTAAACCAGGATTGTTTAGAAAATCACTTTGGAAACATAAGGCAGCAGGGCGGCAATTCTGTAAATCCTACTCCCGTTCAATTTGAGAGATCATTTGAAAACTTTTTTGTCAAAGTTTTTTTATCAAATCACATGAATTGTGAAACGATCTTGATCTACTTTATTCCAATTAAATATTGCAAAATCTAATATTTTAGAAAGGATTCCACATTCGGTCAATACCTACAAACCAGTTTCAGTACCTTATTATGATTTTAAAAGAGAGGGTTACAAACCCAAAATGCATTTAGTTATGGTGTGGCTTACCAATAAGTAAATGTTAAAAATTACGAATCGGTATCTGCAAAAAGTTTTCACAAATCCGATATATTGGATAACAAAATTATTTATAAGTTTTAAGGCGTATAATGAAGAAAATAATTTTTATGGCAGCTTAAAATCTCCAAATGAAGAATTCGTTTATTTTGTTTTTAAATGGAAAAATTATTTACTTCATTATTCGATGAGATTTGGTAAGAAAAAATTTCTCGACGATATTTTGATGAAATGAAATTAATTCCTTTTCAACATCCTTGTCCAAATTTCCCCCTTTTTATTAAATTGTTCAAAAGGACTTTGTTTATTTATTCTTTAAATATTAATAGGAATTTAACAAATACGAAGAAACCCTCAAAACCAACAGAAAAATTAGCATTTTATCTCATTTGTAGTTTAATATATGTTTCCATTTATTGTATTTTCTATTTTTTATTCTCGTAACAATTTTATAATCATCTCATTACAAACTAAAATAAAATATTATTATTGTATAAAGTAAAGAGTGTTTTGTGTTTTACAACAAAGAACAAAATTTTAAAAAGAAATCTCATTGGGGGATATCTATAACATGGTGTTTAAAAAGCAATGGTGCAGGCCGCTCAAATTTTGCAATTGAAGGTCATTAGAACGAGCCACATATTTGACAGTCTTTCGCATCTGGTCTGGTTTTATCTGGGCCTACGGCAAAAAAGATAAAAATTGTCAAGACAAAATTTTAGACAGCTATTCTTTTTGTCTATATAATGTTTTTTTTATATAAAGGGTAATTGGATTTGGAATGAAGTATTTTCAGTTTTAATTAGCTAGTATAATTTTCTCAAGCAGCTCCCAATGGGGCAATGAAAAGTGCTACCCTAACATCCCTTCACTTTTCCCTCTGAAGAATCGAAAACTGCTGTACCAAATACGCTAAAGTAAGTATGTCCGTAAGGAAAAATAAAAGACCCTTAAAACGAGGTGCTACTTGTATCCCCTTTCCTTCTTAGATTTTATGGGTGGATGCCACCCTTGCCAAGGCGTTATAGTTAGGTATAATGCCTTGCTTAAAAATATTTTTTTCTTTAAAATAAAAGTTCATGATGTTTGTTATTTCGAAATATTTTTTAGCAGCAGAAAAATCAGGTATTTAGCTTTATTTTGAACCTCTGTTTTTTAAAAAATAAAAAACTTAATGTAACCCCTGACCAAAAGATTGCGCATAGGGTTTGCTGCATATGCTTAAAAAATCTAATGATGCCCATTAGACAATATAATATTGGCCCTAAGACGTCCAAGCGTCATAAGTAAGACACATCCAAAATCGTTCTTCTTTTAAACAAAATTTAAAAAGTAAAGGGCTATTTGTCAATTTTTGTAATCTGATCCGAAGTACCTTTTATTATTTTTAAAGAAATTCTTCAATGCCCACTAAAAGTTTTGCATTAAAGAAATAACTGTACTATTAAGATTTTTTAAAATTTATTTGTATTTTACTTTAAAAAAAAAAACCTACTCAAAATAGGAAAAAGACGATGTCTAAAAATGTGGATGATATCCAGCAGAAATAAATTAATTAAGAGTATCATATTAAGATTTTTCTGACATCGAGAGGGATAGTAGTCGTCACTGTGGCGTTAAAAAAGGACGTTTCTATGACGTCACCTATCGTCACAAGACGTCTTGGACTAAACATGGCCAAATACTGGCGTCACATGGACGTCACATTTGACTAGGCTAGGCAGAATTCAGCCAGCATTGCATGAAAATAAGATTCCGATATTGCAACCCAAATTGCTTGTAAGTTGCATCAGCTGTTCCAGAAAAAAATATACTTGAAAAGATAATACTGAACCTTCATCAATAGAAATAACTGTAATTTCAAAAAAAAACTCAAAATGTACAGTAGTTTTAAGATTTAAATTATTTAATATTTTACTTAAATACGTCATTACTTTCAGTTACGCAAATTCATTTTATTAAATCTTGTAAAAGAAGTATTCGGACAATGTGGGTGATGATTTTGAATAAACATTCGAAATTTAATAATCAGATTCCACGTTCCCTGACAGTTCAGCGGCTTTATTAAAACTGATTAGTGTATTGAAATGTAAAATTATGATAATATTGATTGAGCCCTAAATAACCTATTGTGTTTCCCTCCCGTATGTAATATTCAAATATTCGGCAAATAGCAATCCGTGAATAACAAAGCTCTAGACAAATGAACCAAAATTAGGTCAAATATTTACTAAAAATATTTGATTGATTTCCTGTAAAATAAAATTAGTTTCAAAAAGCTACTTACTGCATAGGAAACAGGTTTTTGTGTCAGATAAGTCTATGCATACTTTGTAACCAAAGCTGGGGCCACTGGCGTAGGTATTGGGATTGTAGAGGGGTAAAATTCCCCCCCCCCCCGGAATTAATAAAAGTATTTTAAGGTCTGCAAACTATTATTTGCATTATGCTATAAAACAAATTAAATATTAAAGGAATTTTAAAAATCCGAAATTTCGCGTCTTGTTATTTAGCAGATCCAATAACGTAGAACAAATTTGTATGTATTACGCATTGCAGTATAGTTTTCCAAAACGGGCCACAAAAAAAATTTTTTAAATTTTTAAAAACCTTTTTTTTCCCAAGGGGAAAAGTGATATATGAGGCCCCCGCTAGGGGCCAAAAATACTTGTTTTAGTTTTTAATTTTTTTTTTTAAACCCTTTGGATATTGACCCTTTTTTAAAAAAATTTTAAAAAACAATTGGTGGAAACCAATTTTTCATTCCGTTGCCCTTTTTTAAAGTCCGTTTATCTCGAAACAATTGCTCCTAGAAATTAAATGAGGTAAATATTTTTGACGCAGAGGGAATTATAGTAACTTCTATTATAATAAAGAGGTCAATCAGCTTAAAAAAAGTTATGCCACCCAAAACAA
This sequence comes from Listronotus oregonensis, assembly GCA_019359885.1. Taxonomy (NCBI): domain Eukaryota; kingdom Metazoa; phylum Arthropoda; class Insecta; order Coleoptera; family Curculionidae; genus Listronotus; species Listronotus oregonensis. Next base: position 126,452 of record JAHBCN010001180.1, read on the forward strand.
GTGGGGTAGGCCGTAGCTGGTCCCTTTACAAGAAAACATCAAAAGTATGGAAAATTTTTGAATTTTTCGCCTCAAAAAACCCCCCAAATCCCCAATTTTGAAAACCCATGTCTTTTAGTTAAGAAATTATTAAAAAAACAAAAAAAAATTTAAAAAAGTTTGACACCCTGTATTTTAAAGTTATTATAATTTATAAATTATTTAATTATTATAATAATTAAAATATATATTATTAAATATTATTAAAAATAAATATTAAAAATTTTTTTTAAAAAACCCCCAAAAATCTGGTTTCCATTGGTAAAACCCCAAAACCCCGGGGAAAAATTTCCTTAATTTTAAATTTAATCTAACCATTGAAATAATCAACAATTTTAATACCAAAAAAAAAAAAAAATAAATTTTAAAAAAAATGAAGTTTTACATATTTTTTATATGCCCGCTTTTATTATTTAGGGACCTTGTGTAATCATCTTCATTTTATCAATAGCATGCATAATAAAATGCGGCTTTTCCTCGACTTAATTATTTTGCAATTTTAATTTTATTTCTTAAAATTTTTTCCCAAAAAAAAGCGCTTCGTTTTTTTAATATGTGTTTTTCACAAAAAAAAAAAAAAAATTTAAAATTTTTAAATCATGGCTATTTGGGGGCATCAAATGCCAACAATTTTTTTCTATCTGGGAAAAATATTGGGGGCTAGAAGTTTCCCCCCAAAATTTTTTAAACCCCCCTGTACGTAACATCTTTTTTTAGTAAAAAAAAAATCATTTAAACCCAGAAATTTTTTGAATCGCTAACCTTTTTAAAAATCAAACCAGATCGTTCATCCCCTTAGACAAATGGGATTGCGGTTTTTTCCGCAAATAGAAAAAAAATGGGTTTTAGTTATCATCACGCATTATGCCTGCAATGTTTTTTTTTAAATTGCGTGTTAATTTACTTTGGAATTTTTCCCCCCAAAAATGGGGGTAACCCAGGATAGAAAAAAGCTTTTCATTTGGAGAATTGCTATATGCTTGTATTGGAAAATAGATTTAAAAAAAGAAACTTAAGCCCAGCTAATAAATTAATGGATGTATATGCTAATTTTAAAAAATATTTTGGGAAAAATTTTTTTTGGGACATATTTTTTTGATCAAAAGTTTTAACTGAGGATTTAAGTAGTAGAGTTGTTTTTTAAAAATTTTTAAAAATTAGTTTTTACCCTTAAGTAACTGAAAATCAAAAAAATTTTTAAATTTTAACAGATTAAAAAAAAAATTTTTTAAAAAAAAGA